>KQ962612.1:85087-136877 GCA_001563735.1 Leucoagaricus sp. SymC.cos
AAAAAAAAAAAAAAAAAGATTCTGACAATGGCTTTGACGCCGAGGCCTTCAATGCACAAGTAGCTGGGGCAGTTATGAAAACCCCCACTAATAAACGGTGAAAGAAGAGCAAAGCATCTCCTCCCCTCCCCATTACTCCTGGCAGACTGGGCTCTCCAGTCTCCACATCCAACACTCAGGCTCCATTGTTCTTTATGAAACAATCCTTTACACCTCGCAATCCTGGACTGAGCGATTCACCCAAGACCACACCACCCCCCACACCTTCTGCTCCTAATACTGGAGTAGCTGTTATGAATCCTGAAAATGCATATGCAGCCATCGTTTTCAACACTCCTCGAAACATGCTTTCGAACAAACATACTGGAGATGTCCAGGCCAACTTGGTCCCAGGTGAACTTAGCCAGGATTTGGCACAAGAGATCTTCAAAAGCCTTTGAAATGCTTGGGCTTATTTCAAAGCTGAAAATGCCCCAGAACTTTTCCAACAGGTTGCAGCTCAAAACGCTACCAATTGGCATCTATACTATGCGAAGATGGTCGCCCTTCTTGTCGACTCTTTTCCATTCCCTTATGGCACCTTTGATGATGTACACCTCAACATTGGAGCTGTGGATGGCGAATCTGTCACCGCTACCCAAATCCTTAAATGCGCATTCAAACAGATTCCATCTGTACGCACCCCTCCCATCCAGCCAAACCCTGAGCCCCAGCCTCAAGGCCCAGCTAAAATCTCTCAGTCCCCTAAACCCAAGGAGACAGCTGAAACAAAGAAGCCCGTCATGAATAAGCCTCGTGCTTCATTTGCTGACACAGTCAAGACCAAGCCCAGGCCTCCAGCCTGGGTTTCTAGGCTCCCTCTCCGCGATGACATGGCTCTGGTTGAACTAGCCCAAGCCTTCCCCACCCTTCCCACTGATTGCATCACCGCTATGCATCGTGCTGCCAACAATGTTCCTGGCACTACAAAACGCTGTCTGTCTTCTACAACTGTTGGGCCTTCCCGATGTCAGATCATCATCCCCATCAGCAATGCCAACAAGGTCGATCTCTTCAAACTGGTTGCTAGCGTCAACAGTGACCTCATTACCCAAAAATGCCAACTGCATGTCAATATGGCATGCATTGCATATGATGGAGTAGCCCTCGCTACTTCCCGAGTTCCAGACCAGGATGACATGAAGGTTGTCCAGAAGACCATTTCTAGTGGTGCAAAGACTCAGCTCCATGCTCATGTTCCACGCTCCTGGTCTTATCTCAAGATCGTCGACGTTCCCTTCCCTATCTCCATAGAAGACACTGGTGTTGCTTTGAAGCAAAGCAATCATGGCATTGACCTCGCCGCTAAACCTCGTGTTATGCAGAACTCACACACAGCAGACACCACGACCATCTGGTTTGATGTCTGGGATTCTCAGTCAGGAACACTCGCCAAGAAGCTCCTCAACCAATATGTCACCATCGGTCAGTCCCGATGCATTATCAAGGCTGCTAAGGCTCGTCCTGGTGTCCCTTTGTGTCAACGGTGTTGGTGCTGGGGACATCCTTCAAATGCTTGCCACGCTCAAGCTATCAAATGCCTGTGCTGTTCGGAGCTGCACTCTGAACAGCATCATCATGAATACGCTGGCTGTTGCAAAGGCAATACCAAGGCCAACCCCCCCATTCCTCCCACTATGGACAGCGCTCCATGCCCCCACAGTTCTAATTGCTTCAATTGCAGTGGAAAACATGCCACAAATGACAAGAAGTGCAAGTTTTGGCATCATAGATTTGACACTGACTGGTTCTGACATCATCGCTCCGAGAGCGACTAGTCTTGTTTCATAGGCGTTGACTGCTTCATTGATTCCGGTTGACCTATATAGTCTTATGATTTCTTTTTTTCGAGACATTTTATTTATTCACTTTTATTAGTGAGCATTCTGTAAGTTGTCTTGGTTGCTTTAATTAGCTGGTAGGGCACTGTCTGTATCCTAGTAGGAGCTGCAGACTGCGATTGAGCACTGCGTTATAAATTGTTGATTTTAAAAAAAAAAAAAAAAAAAAAAAAAGACAATGTGTTCATGAGACTCCATCCAAAAGCCACACTGGCAGTTGGTAGATTCCCAGAGAAAGAAGCAGGCTCTATAAGAGTCAATAGGAGCATGGTTGGTTATGGCACAAACAGTGCATGTAACCACATTAAAGCTAGTGACATGGTGTGATGTGTCACCAGCAGTGTATGAAGCTTTTAACTCAGAGAGCCAAGAGCCACCATTGTGATATTGAGGAAGTATGACTTTTTGTTAAGTTCCAAACGGGATATGGAGGGAATAAGTGTGGGAAAGTTGGAAGGAGTTGGAAATGATCAACATGGAGGCAGAGACAGAGACAGAGGCATGAGATTGGAGAGGTTGGAAGGAGTTGGGAATGGACCTTGGCTTCAGCTTATGTGCTGCACCATTCCACTGCCAATGGTCCAATTTAGGAACACAGACGAGAAGAGACTTAGAGGAAATTGAGAGGACAAATAGTTTAAAGTTGGAATAATCAGGAATGTTGAACTAAGTTGATTATCAGACTGGGGAATACATGACCATAATCTGCTACTTAAATACCTATGGAAATTGTTGGAAAGTGATAAACAAAAGATAGAATCAACAGAAAAGCTATGTGACATGATGGACATGTGATGGAGACAGCAAGGATGTAGGAGAGATCTATGAAGAGCAAGTATATGGAAAGAGATGGGCAGTGACATGTGAAGTATGAATGAAATCATAAAACAGCAGGTGTAGTAAAAAAGGAAATATGAAGGGTGAAGTGGAAAACATCAGTATTAAGCAGAAAAGGCATGAAGGGAACAATAACCAATAATCAATGAGGATAAAAGGTGAATGGAATTGAAAGAGAGATAAGCAGAAGTGTGCAGAAATATTCAGAAACAAATAATATACAAAGAAATGGTAAAGTATAAAATGGTAGGAATAGAAAAGGGAACCAGCAGAAAAGGTCAGTAATAGTTGGGATCGATCTGAAACATATGAGTTGTAACAGTATTCCCCCCTTAAGGCCGAGCCTTCGAGGCCTGGAAAATCAAATGCATGGGAAAAGTCATGTATCCCCATATATAAGTTGAACTCTGCAAAATTTGTTCTTTACCTCTAACCTTGATGTTGAGTCCTCCAGAATCTCAGACCCAATGATCCCAAACCCCCACTCTTGGTGCAGTGGAACGATGATGACAACTTGCTGAAGCAAAAAAGCTGCAAGAAGAGGTGAAGAAGAGGGTGGAGGAGGAAAGGTTGAGAGTGGAAGAGGAAGAACATCAGGAGGAGGAGGAATTGAGGAAGCAGAGCAATTGGAGAAGGAGTGGGTGGAATGTGAGCAAGCTGCACAGGAGGAGCAAGAGCAGGAGGAGAGAGCTCAGGCACTGGCAGAGCAATAGTGGCTTGAGCAGGAGAGAGGGCAGATGCTGGCTTGGACAAAGAGAAAGGGCAGGGCCCAGCCTCAAGATGAGGCTGTGGCAGGTTCTTCCTGGGTGGTGTCAGAGGGATCAAGTCAGAAGCGGGCATGGGAGGATGAGGAGGATGACAATGAAGAAGAGAAAGTTGAAGTTGTCAAGAAACTGTGAGGGAAATAAGAACCAACGATCACAATCCAGCCAAGGGAGGTGATGGGCGGTGGGAAGACCTGCCAGAGGTGTCACGACCTTGGAATTAGATGTACATTGGCCAAGCCTAAAGAGTAAGTGCCCAATTTTGATAACTGCTGATAATGACTAAATACTGCATAGTAACAAGATGACTCATTCCTGCAGTCCCTGCTATAAGCACAAGAAGAAGTGCATGCTGATGATGGAGGAGAGGACCCAAATGCAGAGCACAGCCAATGACAGCCCACTGTGGGCACTGGCCTTCATAGTGAAGAGGCTGGCAGAGCAGGTCAAGAGGACACTTGACCTTGTGGATGAGTTCCTCTTGAAGCAGATAGAATAGCTAGCAGTAAGCTCAAGTAGGGGATTGGTGGAGACTGAGAAGTCTTTTTTTTTTTTTTTAAGATCAAAAATTTATAAAGAGCAAGGAGAAGGCTGACAATGTAATGGAGGAGGATTGAGGTTGGGGCTGCTCCTCACTGCTTCTTGGGACTTGTATGCATATTTCAGATGAATGGACTATACCACTGGGGCAGAAAATAAAAGTTTTAGTTGTTTTTCTTGGGACTTTTTTGTGTGAATTAAGAAAAGAAATCAAAAATAATTGAAAGGAAGTGGTAAGGGGACTTGGTGAAATTTTTGAAAAGGGTGAATAGAAGGAAAAATGAAATGAGGCAGAAAAGGTTGGAAAGGAAGCAGAATGGTACAGAGAGAGGTGGAAGATGAAAACTATGTATGTAGAAAGGAATAGAGAGATGGAGAGACAGAGCGACAGAGAGACAGAGAGAGAGAAAGGAATTATTGGAGCATAGGGGAAAGTTTTGAGACAGGGCAGAAGATATTCAGATGAGGAAGGAAACTGGCTTGATTAGGCAGGAAAATGGAAACTACAATATACTGAGAGATGAGAGAGATATAGAGACTTGTAGTAAATAAGAGAGAAAATGGAAAAAAATTGGGAGTGAGGCAGAAAAAGAAACTACATAACTAGAGGAAATGGAAGTGGTTGGAGACTAAGCAGAATAGAGGAGTAATAACTACAAAGAAGAGAGAGGTCCCAGTTTATGGGGATAGGCTGCATGGAAGTCAGCAACAAGCTTGGGGGCATGCTCAAGCTTGCTGGCAGGAAGCCAAGAGGATTTGTCTTCAGTGTCTTTGTAACCCAACCAAATAACCTTGTAAAGGAGCTTGCATGCTTGGCACCAATCAATTTTGGAGTTGACAATGTGAGCAATTTCAAACTCGGGCTCTCCATCAATAACAACTGAAGCTGGAGGCAGAGCAGAGCAAGTTGGGAAAGGATTGGGAGTGGACAGTTCAAGCATGGATACAGAGAATACAGAATGGACATCACACATGGAATCAGGGAGTTGGAGGGTGAAGGAATGTGAACCAGGCTGTGCAATAATTTCATATGGACCGAGATACTTTTCTGAAAGCTTTTTAGAAGGACAGATGGTGTGGAAATACTTAGCTTTCACAAAAACCT
This sequence comes from Leucoagaricus sp. SymC.cos, assembly GCA_001563735.1. Classification (NCBI taxonomy): domain Eukaryota; kingdom Fungi; phylum Basidiomycota; class Agaricomycetes; order Agaricales; family Agaricaceae; genus Leucoagaricus; species Leucoagaricus sp. SymC.cos. Next base: position 90,214 of record KQ962612.1, read on the forward strand.
TTTGACCAACTCAGAAATTGGGAGCAGGCAGGCGGTGTGTGTCAGCAGACCATTGGTAATGCTACTGTGCTTCAGCAATTTCTGTCTTGAGAGTGGCTTGTAGATCATTGAGATCAACTGCAAATTGGTGGGTGTGGGCAGAAGCAAGGTTGCATTTGGGATACACTGTAATGTTCAGGTGGTACCCTTTGTTAGTGAAAAATGGGGAGACACTGGTAGTGGCATTGGGCACATTGTTGAAAGAAAACTCTGCAAGCAGGAGGAGTTCAGCCCAGTTAACCTGTTGGTAGTTACAATAGACTTGGAGATATTGCTCCAGAGTCTGGTTAGTATGTTCTGTCTGACTGTTGCCTTCTGAGTGGTAACTGGAGGTAAAATGCAACTTCATATCCAATGCTTCACCAAGCAATTGGAAGAAGTGCGAGATGAATTCAGAACCTCAGTCAGAGGTAACATGAGCAGGAACTCAATGCTTCAAGAAGACATGGAGAACAAACAGGCAGGCCAGATTGGCGGAAGTGATGGTGTGATGAGTAGGAATAAAAATACCTTGCTTAGAAAGTCAGTTGACAACTATGAGAATGGAATCAAAGCCAGAAGAAGTTGGTAACTTCTCAATGAAATCTATAGAAATGAAATCCCATGGCCAATCAGGAATTGGCAATTGCTTGAGGTTTCTATAGAGGCAATGATGCTGGAACTTAGAATGCATGCAGGTGATGCAGGACTTACAGAATTCCTTGACATTAGTTTGGGTTTCAGGCCAAGTGTACTCCTGATGGATGAGCTCAAGAGTCTTGTTTTGACTAAAATGCCCTGCAAGCACATGGTTGTGCTTGTATTGCATAATGCAGAGGCAGAGATTGTTGGAATCTGGAACATAGATCCTGTTGTTGAGGCAAAGGAAACTGGCAGAGTTGACCAACCAGCGGCCTTCAGGATTAGAAAGGTGTTTAGTAGCAATAGTGTCAGAGGGGAGAGCAGAAATTATATTGGAATGCAGCTTTTCTAAGTCAATTATAGTGGCTGTGTGAAGGAAAGGAGAATGAAGATAAGTGGCACATACTGATGCAGAAAGTTGTTCATTGGTGAAGACTGGTCAGATGTTGTGTGGGTTGACTGTAGCATAGCCAGTATTCCCCCCTTTCAGGTAGACATTCCAATGTCTAGTCAGGGCATCTGGCTTAGTACCAAGTTTACTGGGGCGGAATCTAATGATGAGGTTGAATTGGGAAAGGAGTTCACTCCAGTGGGCCTGTTGGCAGCTTAGTACTTTCATAGTGCAGAAATACTTGAGGTTTTTGTGATCAGTAACAACATCAATCAGGATTGATGCGCCCTTGAGATAATGATGCCAAATGCAGAAAGCTTCAAAAATCACTAGGAGTTCTTTGTTGTAAGTGTCATAGTTAGATTCAGTGGTACTAAAAGTGCAGGAATAAAAAGTAATTAGATGTACTTCACCATCCTCAGCAATAATTGAGAGGATTGCAGCGAGGGCATAGTTGGAGGCATCAGTTTCAACTATGATCTGAGCATTGGGGACCCAATGGGTAAGGATGGGAGCTGTAGTAAAAGCCTGTTTCAAGGAATCGAATGCTGATTGGCACTGTTCATCCCACTGCCACTTGATAGCTTTGCAGGTTAGGCAGGTCAGTGGAATAACAATGTCCAAATAATTATAAATGAAACAGCAGTAGAAGTTGGCAAAACCAAGAAAAGATTGTATGTCTTTTACCTTTTTCGGAGGTGGCCAGTCTTGGATGACCTTGATCTTGTCCTCCAACATTTTAAGACCATTGGGAGAAAGGATATACCCAAGATATTCAAAAGACTTGGAATGGAACTCATATTTATCTGTGTGGGCATATAAGCCATGTTTTCAGAGCTGCTTGAGAACCTCACAAACATGTTTCTGATGCTCAGCAGGGTTGTTGGAATAGATGAGGATGTCATCAAGATAGACAGTAACGCAGACATTGAGGAGGTTGCTGAAGATGTCATTCATGAAATGCTGGAAAGCAGCAGAAGTGTTAGTGAGACCAAAGGGCATTACCAACCACTCAAAAGAACTGTATTGGGTCTGAAAAGCAGTTTTCCATTCATCACCTTCAGCAATGCAGATGAGGTGGTAGGCATGTTGCAAGTCTATCTTGGTGTACAAGCAGGCTTTGCAGGGAGTATCCAGGAGGTTGGAAATGAGAGGGAGTGGGTAATGATCCTTTTTGGTGATGCAGTTGAGACTGCAGAAATCAACGCAAAGATACAAGGAGCCATCTTTTTTTCTGAACAAAGAGAACAGGAGTGCCATGAGGAGAGGAAGTGAGGCAAATAAAACCAATAGAAAGATGCTCGTCAATGAATTATCATAGGGTAGCTAGTTCAGTTTGGGAGAGGGAATACATTGGACCAACAGGAGGTTGAGAACCCTCCTCAATGTTGATCTTCAAGTCATAGGGTTGGTGAGGGGCAAGGGTATCAGCCTGAGCCTTGCTGAAGACATTGGCAAATTCATGATATTTGGCGGGCATGTTGGAGAGATCTACTGGTACATTGGTAACTTGAGAGGCACCAGCGGTAGCAGAGATGGAAGATAGGCCAAGACAGAAATTACAAGAACCAGGAAGATGGGAAGCATGAAGGAATGCAGTAGCATTGATGAGGGAAATGGAAGGCTGAGAAATGTCAGTGGCAGAGGATGGTGAATCCAGAGCAGAAGAGGGTGGAGATGAGTTGTCAACAGATAAATGAACTGGGGTGTTGGCCAGCGCGGTCTGAGGGGAAACAGAGGATGAGGTGGTGGTGTCTAGTGGTAATGGTTGGAAAGAAATACTGCTTGAGGCCCAGTCAATTGACAGATTGTAGTGGGCAAGCCAGTTGTGTCCAAGTACCACAGTGCAAGACAAGTCCAACCAAGTAACATAGAGATCAAGAGTCATAGATTTACCAGTGGGAAAAACAGTAGGAATATGCACTAGTTCTGTAATATAAGTGTTTGAAGTTCTGTCAAAAAGCTTTAACTCAACTGGCGAGATAGGGGAAGTGGGAGCAGAATGTGTGCAGACAAAATTGGATTCAACAAAACAATGTGTAGAACTGCTATCAATGAGAGCACAAGCAGAAATATAAGTTTGTCCATTAGAAAGAGAAGAAAAAGAGAGAGGAATGGAAAGGGAATTGGGGTTTGAAAGAGTGGATGTGTTGAGGTGGAAACTCTCTGATGCACAGATGAGTTCAATGTAACCCTCATGCTGTGCAGAGTCTTAAGGGCTGCTCCTTATTTTTCCGAACCCTTAGCAGAAGTGGAAGCAGAACCCATTGCAGGGAGTTCAGCCTTGCAGGTGTGAGCCTTTTGATTGGCCTCCTTATGTTTACATGTCTCAACTTGATGACTGAAAATCCTGCAGTAGCCACAGAGGTTCTTGTTGATGCAGTGTTGTTTTTCCACTTCGGTCAATTTACCATCCTTGCCCAAGATGTTGGAAAGGTCCTTTTTGGGAGCAGGAGGTCAGTTAGAGGAGGAGGAAGATGTGGATGGAGCGAAAGTGGAGGACTTTGCAGGAGATTGTTGTTGAGGAGGCTGAGGGTTGTTGTTCTTGTTATTGTTGGTTGGGCCCGAGGCAGAAGATGATTGTTGCTTATTGTGGGAGTGGAAATTGGAAGAGGGACAATTGTTAGAAGAAGGTTGGTGTTGGGAAGAGGAATTGCTGGAAGGATTCTTGTGGTTTTGGGAGGAAGGGGTTGAATTCTCAGCAGTGCAGGTGTGGGCACATTCATGTTCACATTTCCAGTGACAATCATCATAGATGGTAGCTACATGCATCATCTCCTAGAAACTGTGGGGCTTGCCTTGCTCCTGCATGCTGATTTGGTTCTGCAAGCAGTTGGGTAACCCCTTGTAGTACCTATGTGCAAATACAGAATCACCCCAGTCAAGTTGACCAGAGTACTGCATAAAATCAATGTTATAAGTTGCAATTTTGTCCCCATGCTTCATATGTAGACTCTCAAGGTTTTCAGCTGCTTCTCCAACCCAGTTAGTCAGGCCAAAGCATGAGCAGAGTTCTTCAGAAAACTCAGGCCATAAGGCAGCCCAGTAATGATGAATGCCCTGGTTCTCTTCATGGAGAGAGACCTGGAACCAGGAGGATGCAACTCCCAAAAGATAGGTGAGGGCAAAGTTCACCCTGTTGGAATTGGTGGGGAAGGAGCAGGAGTTGGCATGGAAATAGAGACTGCATTGGAATAAGAAAATTTTGAGCTTTAGGGGATCTTCCCCAGTGAAGGCCTCAGGAACTCGAGCCTTATTGGTGGTAGTTGGAGGGGCAGAAGGGCTGACAGATTTAGCAAGGGCCTCAATAGCTGCAGCAAGCTGATTGGCTATGGAGCGAGAGAGCTGGAAAGAGAAAGAGTCATCATCTTGAGGATTTTCTGGGTTGTCATACCAATTGTTGGGGTTGTTGTCAGGATCACCACCAGGACCATCCTCAGGGTCTGGGTCAGGTTTGTCACCAGCTGGAGGATTTGGACAGTCATCATCAGAGTTGGGATGGGGTATTTCGGTGCTGGTGCTGGAAGGAGTGGAAGGACTGGAGGGATCACAATGAGGTCAAGGGTTGCCAGAGGGCAAACCTCCAGGAAACTGCAGAGTACAACAGAGAGTGGAGGAAGAAGAGCCATGCTGAGGAGTGGCATTAGAGGGACCAGCACAATGAATGTGCAGAGGAACACGAGGAGAGGGGTAGGTATGAGCATGAGTGTTTGTCATAGTGATAGAGTAATAGCAACAGCAGAACAATTAGTCTGATAATACTGTTAAGTTCTGAATGGAATATGGAGGGAATAAGTGCAGGAAAGTCAGAAGAAGTTGAAAATGATCAACATAGAGGCAGAGACAGAGACAGAGGCATGAGATTGGAGAGGTCAGAAGGAGTTGGGAATAGACCTTGGCTTCAGCTTATGTGCTGTGCCATTCCACTGCCAATGGTCCAATTTAGGAACACAGACAAGAAGGAACTTAGAGGAAATCAAGAGAACAAATAGTTTAAAGTCAGAATAATCAGGAATGTCAAACTAAGTTGATTATCAGACTGGGGAATACATGACCATAATCTGCTACTTAAATACCTATGGAAATTGTTGAAAAGTGATAAACAAAAGATGGAATCAACAGAAAAGCTACATGATGTGACAGACATGTGATAGAGACTAGAGACAGCAAGGATGTAGGAGAGATCTATGAAGAGCAAGTATATAGAAAGAGATGGGCAGTGACATGTGAAGTATGAATGAAATCATAAAATAGCAGGCATAGTAAAAAAAGAAATATGAAGGGTGAAGCAGAAAACATCAGTATTAAGCAGAAAAAACATGAAGGGAACAATAACCAATAATCAACGAGGATAAAAGGTAAACAGAATCAAAAGGGAGATAAGCGGTGAAGAGGCAGAAATGTAATTGGTAGTATAGGGGATAGATGGATATTAATTAAATCACAAACTGCAGCTTGTAATGCAAGTTTGTGGGAAGATAAATCAATAGAGAGGATATTCGAAGGTAAAACACAGATAAAAAGGATAAGGGAAGTTATTAGAGTGTTTGGGGTGACTTAGACAAGTCAGGAGAGTGTTTGTAATAGAGAGCTCGCAGCACGAGACACTAATTGATTTAACCTTCAAGACTCAAGTTATGGAGCTACCACAACTGCTATAAGTGCCAAAGAACTCAAGTTAATGCAACAAGAATGTCCGAGGAGCTACATGCAACACTACAGATCACACTAAAACACCTCAGGTGCACTGACTCCAACTGTGCGACATCTTCGAAGCCAATTGGTAGATGCAATACACAAGGGGCCAATCTTTATAATTGGGCTTGTAGTTCTCAACTTATTGAATCTGATGTTTATACAATATAGTTCTGGCTTATATTTCTCTACTACTGGTGCTCTGACCAAAGAAACTTCAAATTACTTTTAATCACATGCTTTAGATGATTGTTTTATACACAATCCTCAGAGCGCAGCCGTAGCAAGTGGGTTTCTTGCTCAACATATGTCCTAATAGGTGGTTTATATATTCAAGAGTGAGTTAAAACAAATACAAAGTTATGACGACATTATAATATGATTTGTAACAACTTGAAACATTAAACAAGTGTTATTTTAAGAACTGTCCAATCAGAATATGATGGAAAAACATGAGCGCGTGCCCACATGAAATGGTTCTGTTATTAATTCTATGATTGGCTTTCTGCAATAGCTGAATTTGATTCTAGTGGATCTGGTGAGTCATCTAGGGAGCTCTGCTAATCTTGGATTTGTCAAGATGTGCTTCATGAAGCTCAGCAATCAAAAACAACATATCATTCTGGGTTCATCGGATCATTCTACAGCAGCACACATGCACACATAGTAAAGAACTTCTCACAGTTGTATAGAGACCAGATCGTTAGCCCAAGTTAGAGGCCCAGGACTCATGACTGGTCATAGGATTCACATCCTGACTGCTGCTGCTAAGTCTCGATGCCATTCCATAGCTGCCACTACCTGTGATCATTGGTTCAAGATACACATTCAGTTTTATTGTATATGTGTTCTCAAAATCGTTAACACTGCACGCGCCAACTCCTAAGAGATACACTTGCTTTGCAAGGTGTGTGCACTGATGCTACATGGTCTGTATTACTTAGAAGGATCATTGAATGTTACTGTTGTTCAGTGTACAGTGTTACTTTACACTGTAGTTATGCCTTTTAAGGCTAATTGAAAATTCACCATAACAGCAGAAGTATATGGGAATATTTAGAAACAAATAATATACAAAGAAATGGTAAAGTATAAAATGGTAGGAATAGAAAAGGGAACCAGCAGAAAAGGTTGGTAATAGTTGGGATCGATCCAAAATGTATGAGTTGTAACACTTTTCCATCAAATCATTTGCTGTGCAGCATAAGGAACAAATGCCTCCAGTATTGAGCATTATTGCAAAAAGTGGCCTGCCATTCTTTGAGACAGGAGTCAGTGACTTTCTTCCAAAGATGTGACATGGAGATGCTAGGGCACAACCCAGCATGTCAGTGATTTGCCTTGGCCATCAAATGGACTTTGCAAAGCAGGCAGCAGGAACATCCAGGCTTATTGTCAGCAGCATTACAATTGCACTGAGATGACTTGGATGGAATGTACCAGAACCCAATGGACTGGGTTCTGGAATGTTCTAGCCATAGGCAGAGGGCTTTGGCTGTGGCTAATGAGTGATATTGGCCAGTGTGTATGGAAGGGTCAAGGAGGGCATGCAATGACACAATGTGATCAGTGACAATGAGTAGGTGATTGATGTCAGAGATGGCGAGAGCTTTGTATATAGCAAAACATTGCACAGCAAGTTCAGCTTCCAGGGCAGTACATTTGCCAGCAGGGATAGTTGTGGAGTGTAGGAGGGTGTTGTTGCACCAAATTTGATAGTAGGTGTTAGCATGCCTGTTGGAGTTGTTAGGGACACTACTGTCTACAACAATGACAGCAGTGTTTGAGAGGGAATGGGAGAGGGATAGTTCTGCTTCCAGTCAACAAGAATGGGCACTGAGCTCTTCCAGACTTGATCTGTTGTAATCAAAAAAGGAAAATCAGTCAGCAAAGGTATCTAACAAACAAGAACCAGGATAATTAGCCAAATTGAAAGGTCAAAAAACTTCAGTATTGTTAAGCAGCATTGTGTCAGCCTCCATAACTGACCTCTCCACTGCCAGCTTCTGAACATCAGACAATAGGTCAATAGACCTTGGATGAGGGAGAGCACCCTTGGTGTTTTCAGTGCTCAAAAGGGTATGTATAATGTGAGACCAGTCCAGTGTAGCATAACAAAGGCTGGACTGTTTAGAGAGTTTTTTGAGATGGAGATGAATGGGGACAAGGCCCACAATGCATTCAACTCCACCCTAGAGGGAAGTGCAAAAGGCACCAGTAATCCAGAGCACTACATTGCATTGCATACATTGAAGCATTTGTTGTTTGGTGACAGCAGGAGCACCAGAGTAGAACTACAGATGAAATCCATATGTAACAAGGGGAACAACACAAGAGTGATAAAGGAGTTGCTTTTGGTGAGAAAGCAGACCATGCACAGAATTTCTGAGGATCTTCATAGCATGGACAGCAGATAGAGCTTTGGTGGACTAGTAGCAAACATGTTCATTAAAGGTCAGCCATCTGTCAAAGTAGAAGCTGAGGTAATGCCAGTATTCCTTGGGCTTCAGGGGGGAGGAGGAAGTATAAGGTGCAAAGCCTAAGTCAATAGGGGGATTGGCATCTTTGTGTTGGTGTGAAAAGTTGTAGAGTTCAGTCTTGTCATGCTCCAATATAAGACCAAAATTGTGGACAAGTTTGACCAGGACACAATATGTCTTGGCCAACTTGTTGTGGCACTCCAGCCACATTTCACCCTGCATAATAATTGTTCCATCATCAATATAAGAAAGAAAAGAAACCAGTCTGGCAGATTCGAGACTAGCTAGATAAAAAAGTGGAGCAATATAGAGACTCAAAAGAATAGGAGACAGAGCCAACCTCTGACCAACTCCAGTGTTAGTGTCAAAAAAGGAAGATGAAAAAGAAGAATATTGATATGGAGTAGAACAGCCTATCAAATAATTGGCCAAGAAATTCAAAATCTGAGGAGCAAAACCTTGTTTTTGTAAGATAAGAACCAAAAGGGAATGATTTAGGAAAGGAAAGATTTGGGCAATATCAAAGGTGAGGATGCTAGAACATAACTTTTTGGTCCATCCAGCACATATAACATGAGTAAGATAAACTCCAGCATCTTCTGTACTTCATTGAACAATGCCACCCATTTGGCAAGGATGGATAGCACCATGCTTGACCACTTCAAACTGCATTCATCTGGTGAGCATTTTTTCAAACAGTTTACCTATTGTGTTTAGAAGTACAATAGGACAAAATGACTTGGGGTGTGAATAGAATAGTTTATTGGGCTTGGGGATAATCACTGAAACTGTTACAACTCATACTTTCTGGACAAACCCCAACTAATACCAACTGTTTCTGCGTTATTCCCTTTCTATTCCTACTGTTTTATATTTTACTATTTCTTTGTATATTATTTGTTTCCAAACAATCCCACATGCTTCTGCTTATCTCCCTTTCAATCCCACTCACTTCTTATTCCTGTCAATTATTAGTTACTATTCCTTTCTATGCCCTTCCGCTCAATACCAATGTTTTCTGCTTACTTTCATGTTTCTTTTTATGTTATGTCTGCCATTTATGGTTTCATTCATACTTCATATGTCACTGCCCATTTCCCTTTATATGCTCACTCTTCATTCTATGTCATGTAACTTCATTATCTCTCTGTTGTCTCCATCACATGTCTATCATGTTGTGTAGTTTTTCTGTTTACTCTGTTTCTTGTTGATCACTTTCTGATGTTTTCCTTAAGTATATAAGTAGCGGATTACTGTCATGTATTCTCCAGTCTGATAATCAACTTAGTTTGACATTTCCAATTATTCTGACTTTAAACTATTCATTCCCTCAGTTTCCTCCAAGTCCCATTCTCTTGTATTCCTCAATTGGACCACTGGCAGTGGAATGGCGCAGCACATAAGCTGAAGCCAAGGTCCATTCCTGACTTCTTCTGCTCTCATTGATCTTGTGCCTCTGTCTCTGTCTCTGCTTCTGCATTGATCAACTCCAATGATTTCTGACTTCCCCATGCTTAATCCCTCTCTATCCCATTCAGAACTTAACAGTATTATCAGACTGATCGTTCTGCTGTTGCTATCACTCTACAACCATGACAAACACTTGTGCTCATACCTACCCTTCTCCTCATGTTCCTCTGCATGCTCATTGCACTGGTCTCTCTAATACCACCCCTCATCATGGCTCTTCTTCCTCCACTCTCCAACAAACTCCCCAACTTCCTGAAGGTTTGCCTTCTGGCATTCCTCAACCTCATCATGATCCTTTCAGTCCCTCAACTCCTTCCAGTACCAGTACCAACACTCCCTGTGATGACTCTATTGATGACCACCCCAATCCTCTAGCTAGTAATAAGCCTGACCCAGACCTAGAGGATGGTCCTGGTGGTGACCCCAATCCCAACGATGATCTCAATGACTGGTACGACAATCCAGAAATCTCCATCAATAATGATTCCTCTTCTTTCCAACCATCCTGCTCCACAGCTGATCAGCTTGCAGCAGCAATTGAGGCCCTAGCCAAGTCTGTCAGGCCCTCTGCCCCTCCTACAACTACCAACAAAGCTCATGTTCCTGAGGCCTTCACTGGGGAAGACTCCCTCAAACTTGAGAAATTTCTCTTCCAATGTAGTCTGTATTTCCATGCTAACTCCCATTCATTCCCAACTGATGCCAACAAGGTCAACTTCACCTTGACCTACCTCTTGGGAGTTGCCTCTTCCTGGTTCCAGGTCTCCCTCCACCAAGAGGACATGGGCATTCACTATTCCTGGGCTGACTCCTGGGCTGAATTTTCCAAGGAGCTCTGCTCATGCTTTGGCCTGGATAACTGGGTTGGAGAAGCAGCTGAGAGTCTCAAGAGTCTCTGCATGAAACACAGAGATAAAATTGCAACATACAACATCAATTTCATGCACTATTCTACTCAATTCAACTGGGGCAACTCAGTATTTGCCCATAGGTATTACAAAGGTCTGCCTAACTGCCTACAAGACCAAATCAGCATGCAAGAGCAGGGCAAGCCCCACAGATTCTAGGAGATGATGCATGTCACCACTGTCTATGATGACTGCCACTGAGAATGTGAATGCGAACATGCCCACACCTGCACTGCTGAGAATCTGCCAAGTTCCTCTTAAAACTGCAAGAATCCCACTGAGAATTCCTCCTCTCAATGTCAATCTTCCTCCAACAATCATCCTTCATTGAATCCCCATTCTCATAACAAACAACAATCATCGTCCACCCCAGGCCTGACCAACAACAACAAGGACAACCCTCAGCCTCCTCAACAACAGTCTCTCACCAAATCCTCCACTCCCACTCCATCCACATCATCCTCCTCCTCTAGCCAACCTCCCAGTCTGAAGAAAGACCTCTCCAGTATCTTGGGCAAGGATGGCAAGCTGACCAAAGCAGAAAAACAACGCCACATCAACAAGAACCTTTGCAGTTATTGCAGTATCTTTGGTTATCAAGTTGAGACCTGCAAATGAAAGGAGGCTAATCAAAAGGCTTGCACCTGCAAGGCTGAGCTCCCCACATTGGGTTCTGCTTCTGCTCCTGCCAAGGGTTTGGAAAAATAAGGAGCGGCCCTCAAGACTCTGCACAGCATAAGGGTTGCATTGAACTCATCTGTGTACCAGAGAGTTTCCACCTCAATGCATCCACTCTTTCAAATCCCAATTCCCTTTCTGTTCTGCTTTCTTTTCCTTCTCTTTCTCATGGACAATAGTCTATTTCTGCTTGTGCTCTCATTGATAGCAGTTTTACACATTGTTTCATCAATTCCAATTTTGTCTGCACACATTCCACTCCCACTTCCCCTATCTCGCCGGTTGAACTAAAGCTTTTTGATGGAACCTCAAACACTTATATTACAGAACTAGCACACATTCCCACTGTTTTTCTGACTGGTGAATCTATGACTCTTGACCTCTATGTTACTCAATTGGACTTGTCTTGCACTGTGGTACTTGGACACAACTGGCTTGCCTGCTCCAATCTGTTGATTGACTGGGCCTCAAGCAGTATTTTATTCTGACCACTACTACTCAACACCAACCCTTCCACCTCTGCTTCTGCTCAGACCATGCTGGCCAACACTCCAGTCCACTCATCCATCAACAACCCATCTCCACCAACTTCTGCCCTGGATTCACTATCCTCCACCAACATTCCTTGGCCTTCCATCTCCTTCATCAATGCTGCTGTATTCCTCCATGCTTCCTGTCTCCCAAGTTCTTGTAATTTCTGTCTAGGCCTCTCATCTGTTTCTGCTACCACTGGTGCCTCTCAAGTTTCCAACACACCAGTAGACCTCTCCAATGTGCCCTATGAATATTATGAATTTGCCAACGTCTTCAGCAAGGCTTGGGCTGATACCCTTGCCCCTCACTGACCTTATGATTTAAAGATCAACATTGAAGAAGGGTTTCAACCTCCCATCAGTCTGATGTATTCCCTCTCCCAAACTGAACTTGCTACCCTTTGTGAATTTATAGATGAGCACCTTTCCATTAGTTTTATTCATCTGACTTCCTCCCCTCATGGCACTCCTGTTCTCTTCATTTGGAAAAAAGACAGCTCCTTGTATCTTTGTGTCAATTTCTGCAGTCTCAACTGTATCACCAAAAAGGATTGCTATCCACTCCCTCTCATTTCCAACCTCCTGGATACTCCCTGCAAAGCCTGCTTATACACCAAGATAGACTTGCGACATGCCTACTATCTCATTTGCATCACCAAAGGTGATGAGTGGAAAACTGCTTTTCAGACCCACTACAGTTCCTTCAAGTGGTTAATTATGCCCTTTGGTCTTACTAATGCACCTGCTGCTTTCCAGCATTTTATGAATAACATCTTCAACAACCTCCTCAATGTCTGCATTACAGTCTATCTGGATGACATTCTCATCTATTCTGACAACCCTGCTGAGCATCAGAAACATGTTTGCAAGGTTCTCAAGCAGCTCCAAAAACATGGCTTATATGCCCATGCAGACAAATGTGAGTTCCACTCTGAGTCTGTTGAATATCTTGGGTATATCCTTTCTCCTGATGGTCTTAAAATGTCAGAGGACAAGATCAAGGTCATTCAAGACTGGCCACCTCTGAAAAAGGTAAAAGATGTACAATCATTTCTTAGTTTCACAAACTTCTACTGCTGATTTATTTACAATTACTCAGACATTGTTATTCCACTGACCCACCTAACCTGCAAAGCTATCAAATGGCAGTGGGATGAACAGTGCCAATTGGCATTTGATTCCTTGAAACAGGCTTTTACTACAGCTCCTATTCTGACACATTGGGTTCCCGACACTCAGATCATAGTTGAAACTGATGCCTCTGACTATGCCCTCACTGCAATCCTCTCAATTGTTGCTGAGGACAGTGAAGTACATCCAATTGCCTTTCATTCCCACACCTTCAGTACTGCTAAATCCAATTATGACACTCACAATAAAGAACTCCTAGTGATTTTTGAAGCTTTCTGCATTTGGTGCCATTACCTTGAGGGCACATTGATCCCAATTAACATTGTTACCAATCACAAAAACCTTGAGGATTTCTGCACCACTAAAGTACTAACCTGCTGACAGGCCTGCTGGAGTGAATTCCTTTCCCAATTCAACCTTGTCATTAGATTCTGCCCAGGTAAACTCAGTACCAAGCCTGATGCCCTGACTAGACATTGGGATGTCTACCTGAAAGGGGGGAATACTGGCTATGCTATGGTCAACCCACACAACTTCTAACTGGTCTTCACTAATGAACAGCTCTCCACATCAGTACACACCACTTACCTTCATTCTCCATCCCTTCATGCAGCCACTATAATTAACTTAGAAAAGCTGCATTCCAACATTATTTCTGCTCTTCCCTCTAACCCTATCACTACTAAACATCTTTCTAATCCTGAAGGCCACTGGTCAGTCAATTCTGCCAGTTTCCTTTGCCTCAACAACAGGATTTACATTCCCAATTCCAACAATCTCCACCTCTGCATTATGCAATACAAGCATGACCATGTGCTTGCAGGGCATTTGGGCCAAAACAAGACTCTTGAGCTCATCCATCAGGAGTACACTTGGCCTGAAATCTGGACCAACGTCAAGGAATTCTGTAAGTCCTGTGTCACCTACATGCATTCTAAGTCCCAGTGTCATCACCCCTATGGAAACCTCAAGCAATTGCCAATTCCTGATCAACCATGGGATTCTATTTCTATGGATTTCATTGAGAAGTTACTGATATCTTCCAGCTTTGATTCTATTCTTGTAGTTGTTGACTGACTACCTAAGCAAGGTATTTTCATCCCCACTCATGACACCATTACTTCTGCCAATCTGGCCCACCTGTTTGTACTCCATGTCTTCTCTAAGCATGGTGTTCCCACTCATGTTACCTCTGACCGAGGTTCAGAATTCATCTTGCACTTCTTCCAATTGCTTGGTGAAGCATTGGATATGAACTTGCATTTTACTTCAGGTTACCACCCAGAAGGTGACAGTCAGACCAAATGTACTAACCAGACTCTGGAACAATACCTCCAAGTCTATTGTAACTACCAACAGGATAACTGGGCCAAACTCCTTCCACTTGTGGTGTTCACATTTAACAATGTGCCCAATGTCACTACAGGTGTCTCCCCATTTTTTGCTAACAAAGGGTACTACCCAAACATTACAGTGTATCCTGAACATGACCTTGCTTCCACTCGAGCCTGCCAATTTGCAGTTAATCTAGATGAACTACAAGCCACTTTGAAATTGGAAATTGCTGAAGCACAGCAGCATTATCAATGGTCTGCCAATGCACACTACCTGCCTGCTCCCAATTTCTGAGTCAGTCAAAAAGTTTTCATGAAAGCTAAGTACTTCTGCACTACCTGTCCTTCTAAAAAGCTTTCAGAAAAATATCTCAGTCTATATGAAATTATTGCACAGCCTGGCTCTCATTCCTTCACCCTCTGACTCCCTGATTCCATGTATGCTGTCCATTCCATTTTCCATATATCCATGCTTGAACCATCCACTCCCAATCCATTCCTGACCTGCTCCACTCTGCCCCTGGCTCCAGTTATTATTGATGGAGAGCCCAAGTTTGAAATTGCTTGTGTTGTTGATTCCAAAATCGATCAGCACTGAGCATGCAAACTCCTTTACAAGGTCATTTGGTTGGGTTACAAAGACACTGAAGATGAATCCTCCTGGCTCTCTGCTACTGAGCTTGAACATGCCCCTGAGCTCATTTCCAACTTCCATGCAGCCTATCCCCATAAACTGGGTCCCCTTTCTTCTCTGTAGTTACTATCACCCATTCCACTCAGATTCCAACTATTTCCATTTCCTCTGATTATGTAGTTTCTAATTCCATCTCATCTCTGAACATTTCTGTTTTCTCTTTTATTCACTACAAGTCTCTATCTCTCTCATCTCTCCATATATTGTAGTTTCTGCTCTCCACTAAATCCTGCCAGTTTCCATCCACATCTGAAGACTTTCTGCTCTATCCTGATTTTCCCTTATGCTCTGTCTCCATCTCTCTATTCCTTTTCTATGTACATAGTTCTCATTTTCTCCTGCTCTCCACACCTTTCTGCTTCCTTTCCACCTTTTTCCACCCCATTTTGTTTTTCCTCTTTTCATGTCTTCAAATTTTCACCAAGTTCTCCTTACCACTTATTTCCGATTATTTTCGATTTTTTCTTAATTCACACCCAATTTCCCAAGAAACCCACTAAAATTTTATCTCTTCTACAGTGGTATAGTCCTATGTCTGAAATATATGTAGCAGTCCCAAGAAAGCACAGAAGACAGCAGTCCTGATGTCCCTAATCCTCCTCCATCTCATCACCTCCCTTTTCAGCCTCCTCCTCTTCCTCATCCTTTGCTGTTTTCCCACTTGAGCTTCCCAATGATCACCCCATTTTCCACATTATATATTCATCCACCAAGTCCAGGGTCTTCTCAAGGTGGAAATATGACTGGTCAGCAATTGCAACCAGATTGTTGATGGTTCTGATCAATGCCTTCATTGCACCTTTATTGATGTTGAGGAGCAGTTGGTTGAGTGGCTTCATCATCAGTTGACATTTTTTCTTCTGATCATAGCATGGCTCACAGGACTGAGTCTTTGCATCACTAGGAAAGGATTGGTCGTCAGTGCAACCAAGCAAATGGGAAATACTCACCCTTTTGGTGAGGTGACAACACAATCTAACCCCAGGTTGTGACACCTTTGGCAGATTCTATTGCTGCCCATCACTGCTCATGGCCAAATTGTGATTGTTGGCCCCCTCTTCTTTTGCAGTTTCTTGATGACCACAGCTTCCTCCTTGCCTTTGTCTTCATCTTCATCCTCCCATGCCCACTTCTGACTTGATTCTTCTAACACTGTCCATGAAGAGCCAGCCATCAACTCATCTTGAGGCTGAGCCTGACCCTTACCTTTCTCCTTTGCCCTGGCTGCCACCCTCTCCTTCTCCTCCTCCAACCAATGTTTCTCTGCCACTTCCTGCTCACATTCCTCCTTCTCACATTCCTCCTGCTCAATCTGCTCACATTCCACATGCTTCTACTCCAACCATTCTTCCTCCTCTATCCTCACCAACTCTTCTTCCTCCTGACACTCCTCCTCCTCTGCCCTCAGCCTTTCCTCCTCTGCCTTCTTTGCCACCTCCTCTCACAATCGTCATGTCTCAGTGAGTTGCTACTGTTGTTCTGCTGCACTGCCAGCAAGGGTTTGGGATTGTTGTGTTGGGTTTGGTGGAGGGCTTGACATAGTAGTAAGAGGTTAAGAACAAAAAAAAATTTGAAGTTCAACTTATATATGTGAACATGCATGATCTTTCCCACATGTTTGATTCCATTAGCCTCAAAGGCTCGGCCTTAAGGGGGGAATACTGTTACAACTTGTACTTTCTGGACAAATCCCAACTAATACTGACTGTTTCTGCATTATTCCCTTTCTATTCCTACTGTTTTATATTTTACCATTTCTTTGTATATTATTTGTTTCTGAACAATCCTGCACACTTCTGCCTATCTCCCTTTCAATCCCGCTCACTTCTTATTCCCATTGGTTATTAGTTACTATTCTTTTCTATGCCCTTCTGCTCAATACTGATGTTTTCTGCTTACTTTCATGTTTCCTTTTATGCTACATCTGCTGTTTATGGTTTCATTCATACTTCATATGTCACTGCCCATTTTCCTTTATATGCTCATTCTTTATTCTATGTCATGTAACTTCATTATCTCTCTGCTGTCTCCATCACATGTCCATTGTGTTGCATAGTTTTTCTGTTTACTCTGTTTCTTGTTAATCACTTTCTTATGTTTTCCATAAGTATATAAGTAGTGGATTACTGTCATGTATTCTCCAGTCTGATAATCAACTTAGTTTGACATTTCCAATTATTCCAACTTTAAACTATTTGTCCCCTCAGTTTCTTCTAAGTCCCATTCTCTTGTGTTCCTAAATTGGACCACTGGCAGTGGAACAGTGCAGCACATAAGCTGAAGCCAAGGTCCATTCCCAACTTCTTCTGCTCTCATCAATCTTGTGCCTCTGTTTCTGTCTCTGCCTCCCTGTTGATCAACTCCAATGATTTCCAACTTCTCCATGCTTAATCCCTCTCTATCCTGCTTGGAACTTAACAGAAACCAACTCTTTGAAGTATGTAGACCAGCAAGCTGTGTCCATACAGGCATTGGCAAGGCAAAGAAAGAATGAGGAGATGTGTGAGTCCACCAGAAATAGACACTTGAGGTGGGACCAAAAGATGTGGTCGATGCCTAGAACAGAGTTGTTGGCACACCATTTGAGGGCATCATAAATCTCAGGAAGGGAAAAGGGGGTCCATGTCCTGGCAGATATGTCATCTAAGCAGTCTAAAACAGCAGGGTTAACAGTTCTGTTGCTAGCAGAATTATAAGTGCCATTAAATGCTTCCTAAAGACGTTCAATAGAATGGCACAGCTCACCTAGATATTTGATGGCTTTAACAGGAGGCAGCTTGTGATCTTTCACCTACCCCATAAGATCCCAAGGCCTCTGACTTTCTTCAGTGATTTCTTCAATTTTTTGGTCAAAGAATGCTTATTTGGTAAGCCAAACAGTCTTTTGAAAAGATGCCCAATTTGACTTTGACCTCTCCTCTCTGTACATCTTTAGAGCAGCAGCACACTCCTCATTCCACCATGGCTTAGAGCACATAGATAAAAAACTTATAGTAGTGTGCTTGTTCTACAGCATACTAATGAGGTCAGCTATCTGCACAGAGACATTTTGGACAAGCATCTCCATCGAAAGATCAGCTGACTGGAGCACTAAAAGCCCAACAGCCAACTCATTTACAAATTTGGTTTCTTTATCTGAACCACATTTGATGCCTTTATGCTGAACTGGAACTTGAGCAGGTGATATAGGTATATTGACAAACAGGGGTGCATGATCAGATGTACCTTGTTGGTCAGGTAAAGTGTAATGTCCATCAGTGTCAGCAAGATTAGAGATGAACATGAGATCAATGACAGTGTCTGATTTAGAGTGGTCAGTGGAATAGTGATGTCATTGACAGAACATGATCAGTCCAGGCCTAGACCCATCATGAGATCAGATAACTGATTGGCAAATTTTGAATTATGTTGGTATGATAGATCCCATAGATGGGATTGGATGTTGAAGTCACCACTGATGTAAATGAAGGTGGGTAAGATGTGTGCCTGTTGTAAAAGGTGATGGAGGGCAGTATGTTTGTCATTGGAGTACATATTCATCAAATAGTGAACATGTTGTCAGTAGGATAGGGAGAGGACCATGATGTCATGATCTAAGTTAGTAAAGTTCCTGTTGATGGATGGGCATAAGTACAACAGCTGGCAATGGACATATGCCATAACACATGGTCAGAAAGAATTGGGTATGGATGAGGGCAGGATACATATCCAATCAGGGTGTAATGGTACACCTGTCATATTTTTGCCAGCAGGGTCATCAGAAGACACAGTCTTTCTGATGACCTTCCAAGTGGGTTCTTGAAAAAATAAAATGTCTGCCTTGTCAGCAAAGACATTGAGAGTAGTGTCCATAACCAAATAATTATGATTGATGTTAAAGGAAAGAATGTTCAAACAATCAATGAGAATGTTCTTCATGTAGGGACATTGGGCTCTCCTCAGCTCCATGGTGTAGAAATAGTGTTGTTTCACCTTTGAATGGCAATTTCAATGCATTTGGCCATTTGGGCCTTGGCCTCCTCAGCTTTGTTGAGGTGCCATGTTTTTTTAAAGTGATTATGCCAATAAGGGCAATGCTTATTGTTAGCTAAATAGTTGCCTTTGCAATTAAGGCATTTAAACTCATGAGGACACAGTTCACTGTCAGCAGTAGCCTCATGAGGGGGTTTGGCCTTTTCATTAGCTTTACAGCACCATGAAGAGATGCGATGATTTTTAGTCTTGTGCAGACCAGCACACCTTGCACACTGCTATCCTTGAGATTGGCATTTGGCAGTAATATGGCCCCAGCCCCAGCAATTCTGACACTGAGGAATGCCAGGGTGCATGTTGCATGCAAGTATAGTAGTGATGTCATTATCAAAATTGAATGACTTGTTGATAAGGGTCTTAGCTTTGGCACCTTTCTGCAAGTCCCAAATATCAAACCAGATAACTGCCATATCAGAGTGTGGAGAAGCCTTCATGATATGGGATGAAGAGGCAAGAGAAACATCCCTGAAAAGGGGGTTTCTATCCATAACATAGAGGACATCTTCAGCCTTGAGCTGAATAGAATCATCCTCATACCAATCAGGGGGAGTATAAAAATTGACTCCAACAATTTTCGGATACAACTTTGACATTGGCACACAGAGTAGAGACATCAGTGTTGAGGACTTTAGTGACCCATTGATGAATTGTGTTCATTTCAGTGGGAGAGAGGACAAGAGTGGTGTTGAACAACAGCCCCAGTGACAGGCTGGAGCATCCTTCAACAACAGAGGTGACACTGTTATAGTGAATTTTCAATTAACCTTAAAAGGCATAATTACAGTGTAAGATAACACTGTACACTGAGAAACAGTAACATTCAACAATCCCTCTAAGTAATGCAGACCACGTAACATCAGCATGTGCACTTTGCAAAGCAAGTGTATCTCTTAGGAGTTGGCATGTGCAGTGTTAACAATTTCGAGAACACATATACAATAAAACTAAGTGTATCTTGAACCAACAATCACAGGTAGTGGTGGCTATGGAATGGCATCAAGACTTAGCAGCAGCAGTCAGGATGTGAATTCTATGACCAGTCATGAGTCCTGGGCCTCTAACTTGGGCTAACAATCTGGTCTCTATACAACTGTGAGAAGTTCTTTACTATGTGCATGCATGCGCACACTGATGTAGAATGATCCAACGAACTCAGAATGATATGTTGTTTTTGATTGCTGAGCTTTGCAAAGCACATCTTGACAAATCCAAGATGAGCAGAGCTCCTGAGATGACTCACCAGATCTACTAGAATCAAATTCAGCTATTGCAGAAAGCCAATCATAGAATTAATAACAGAGCTATTTCATGTGGGCACATGCTCATGTTTTTCCGTCATATTCTGATTGGACACTTCTTAAAATAACACTCATTTAATGTTTCAGTTGTTACACATCATATTGTAATGTTGTCATAACTTTGTATTTGTTTTTACCTCATTTATGAATATATAAACCACCTCTTAGGATAGCCCCTTGTGTATTGCATCTACCAATTGGCTTCAAAGACATTGCACAGTTGGAGTCAGTGCACCTGAGATGTTTGAATGTGATCTGTAGTGTTGAGTGTAGCCCCTCGGACATTCTTGTTGCATTAACTTGAGTTCTTTGGCACTTATAGTGGTTGTGGTAGCTCCATAACTCAAGTCTTGAAGTTGAATCAATTAGTGTCTTGTGCTGCGAGCTCTCTATTACAAATGCTCTCCTGACTTGTCTAAGTCACCCCAAACACTCTAATAACTTCACCTATCCTTTTTATCTGTGTTTCTCTTTCGAATATCCTCTCTATTGATTTATCTCCCCACAAACTTGCATTACAAGCTGCAGTTTGTGATTTAATTAATATCCATCTATCCCTACACTACCAATTACATTTCTGCCTCTTCAACACTTAACTTGGAATGCTGTTCTACAAGGCCACAGTTGACATATTCGAGGATTTCACAATGGCAATTGAGACTTTCATGGGTGACAGTCTTGCTGTAGGGAATAAGGGCTTGTTTTCTGGATGGACCCTTCATAGTCATCTTAACAACAAACTTCTTTTTGGAAGAGGAGTTCTGGTTAGTGTTTCCACCACTGGCAGAATATCCAGTAGCAGCTTGATGCATAGCAACAATCTAGTTAGCCAGAAGTTTGTTGCCATAGAGTTTGGAGCCTGCTTGGTGCTAGCATTAGTAGAAGGAGAAGGTGCTTTGAAACATATCGCATCTGCATAAGACCATTTGGGAGGGTGGAGGGAGGGAGCAGAGAAGGTATTAGAATCACTCACCTTTGCAGGCGATAGAGGAAACATTGACATAACAGGACCTTTAGGGGGAGTGCATTGTTTGTGAGGCTTACATACACCTGGATGGGGAAGAGGAGTCTTAGAAGGGGCATACATAGAGCCACTGACACCTTCAGTGGAGAGATGGATGACTTCATCAGACAGTCCAGCTATAGGAAAGTCTGGAGAAACAGAGGAGGGGACAACTTTGCATGCCTTCCCCTTGTTAGTTGATACAGGAGGTTTTCATTCCCCCTTGTTAATTCAATGCTTTTCTTTTGCATCAATGAATTCCAGTCTTCCACCCTCATGTGAGAGGAAAGTTTGAGCAATGAGATCAAAAAGGTTAAAACCTTCTCTTTCATCCATTGCAATTTCTCCAACAGAAGATTTACCCCACTCAGAACTATTCAGCTTCAGGACAAGATACCCAAGAGCCTGACTAACTTGAGAGACACCTTCTTTATCAAGGTTTCCACTAAAATTAAAGTACTAGAAAAAATCAGTGATATTGTCAATAAGACTGCACATGTCATCATAGCTAGCAGCAAATTTCAGTGCTACCAGATCAAGGGCCAGAATAGCATGTGTGGCACTGCCTTGAGCAATGTTTCCATTATTAGGTCCATCTATAGTGACATCATCATGTTTGATGGATTGAGGAGCAGGCTGTGTTTCAGCAGCTGCATGCATTTCAGCTTGCGAAGCCTGATGGCTAGCAAGCTCAGTGAAAAGAGGGTTCAATTTAGGATTGGGGGGAGGGGGAGTGGGCAGGTTGATGTTGGAAGTAACATTTTCTCTGCTCTAGTGGAGGAGATCAGGCAATTTATTAGGGCCCAATACATGAGTTCCCAATGGCATAGAAGGGGTGTTAGCAATAAAGGGCACAATTCTGCCCTCTTGTTTAGCCTACCATGCTATAGCAGCAACAACAGTCTCTTGAGGCAGGCTTTGAATGACATTGTCAAAGTGTAGTGCTTGATCATGAGGGAAAAAAATGACATAGTCAGCAGTGTGTACACAATGTGTACTGGAGATAGAAGTGGGGGTGGGGATGTTATCCACTACCCTTCAAGGTTGGGGAATATAGATGCCATGAGGGGTATCAAGGGTGTTTAGCTTTCCTTGACCAGAAGGAGGTGGAGGAGTATGGGGCCTTAGGCCAAGTTGGTTGGCAGGAGGTGGTTCAGGAGTCTCAGACTTGTGAGCAAGACTGTATTCTCGAGAGTACAGCTCATAATGGCCAGCAGCCTTTGCCTGGGCATGCAATTCTTTCCTTCCCTTATCTGAAGGGGGCAGGGGTTGTTCTTCATCTTCTTTATCATTGTTGTTGTCATCTTCCCCTTTGGAAGCCAGATCTCCAGCTTCAGCTGAGGTGGGGGGTTGAGCACCACCAGAAATTACTGGTGGTGAATTGGATGAAATATGGATAGCAGACTTCCTTCTGCCCAATATACCAGCAACTCCAGAGTGGATCTTGCCACCTGTCAAACTTCTACCATCTCCCTTACTACTAGGATTCATTCTTCAGGACATATAGCAATATATTGAGTGTTGTACTAAAATGCGCAGCTTTGATGATGGCAGTTACTGGAAAAGGAAGGATGTGATGGCTGAGTAAGTGTTTACATGCATATAATCAACATCAATGCACCTGACATTTGTCTCAGAGCTGATAGGACATTCATAGGATTTAAACTCCTTGTGAAGGCCATCTCTCATGTTTCAAAACTCATGAAGGACAGGTCAGATAAACTCCCTGGGTTCCTTGATGATATACATACCATTCTCTTGGACATTCAGATACTAATGCAACTTTCTTTCTTTTTTTCTGGTAGCTTCAGAAGGTGCAAATTCCATACACACCAATGACAATCAACTTGTCAGGTTGTCCATTGCAAAGTGGTTGAATAAGAAATATAACCTTTCCAGCAAGAACAAGCTCATATACAAAGATCAGAGTAACTGGGGTTTTCAGTATGACATCTGTGGCATGTTGATTACACCAATTGAGCTCAATTGGTCCAATCTTTCATAAGTAGTATTGCTTTTGTTTGCCATGTGCTAGCTCCATTCTAATGACCTTGAAGTGTTCACACCAGCCTCTATAATAGAATGCCTGGGATTAACCTTAATGAATCTTACTTCATGCATTGCTTTTATCCTGACAATGGTTGGGATCCAACTAATGTGGAAAACAACTATCTCCATCGTTCACTTCTACTTCTAGTAAGTTAATTTATTGGTTTTTGAAGATGGTCATTGATGCCTATTCTAATCCTCTTGTCTCCCACAGACCTACCATCCCATCTTTATTTTGCACAACATCAATTTCAATTGTTTCAACAACATGGACAATGGTGACAATGTCAGCCCTCAATGGTCATGCAAAGACACAAGAAGGCAATAAAGGCAAACATAGCCTCAATCCTTCAGATGAACAGAAGGGTTACCATTTGTTCTATTGCCTATGTAGCTGTCATGGTGAGCTGTAACAATTACATCTGGTTCCTGAATGCTCAAGGGTTAAACTCTTAGGTTTTATTCAATTTGACTGATGTGAGCATATGGGATAATGAGTACAATGGTTTTAATTTTGTTGCTTTCTATAATTTTCTGGTTGACTACCTCAAAGGTGCTTCACCAGAGTCCAAGACTCAGACCTGTTTGCTCCTGCAATGGTGGAATAGGTGAGTTCTGTATCCAGCATAAGCTTGCTTTTGTTTACAGTTTGCATAGCAAGATTTTTTCTAATTACACACCCACTGTCATCAACACTAATGCATCTGCTGAGAAGATTGCTGCTCAACATGCTCGCCACCAGGCTGAGGCTGCTCAGGCTCAGCAGGCTTGAGCTTTATCTATCTGATGATTGCCCAATTTCTTTAGTATTAGCTTTTTGTTGTCCCTGGATATCAATATAATGTTCATTCTTTGATCTCAAATAGTGTGATTATTTGTAGAATATGTATGATTATTCAGGGCAACAAATGTTGAAAAATCTGTCAAGCAGCAAACAATATGTCTACTGGATATCATGTTTGACAAGCCTGGTAGACCATTTCCTTGTTGCATCATAACAATCCAGAAGACAATTGGCCAACTGATGGGACTTTGTTGACCATGGCTTGTCACCTTGGCCAATGACCTGCACCCCATGAACGAGTATCACCTTGTTGATTTCAGTCACTGGACTCATTGCTGGCTGTTCAGTCTCTAACATGCACAGTCACACTGATGATTGGTGATGGGGCTTGAGCAACCAGTGGTGGGCTGATGTTTGCTACAAAGAGAAATCCTACTGGCTAATACACATCAAGTCTCATCACACCATTGACTTGCTTATCTGTGTTGAGCAATCATGATTGAGCTACACCAGCTGTGAAGAGTCAACAAATTGGCTGAGGTCAACCAGACTTTATCAATTCTTGAGGGGTCAGCTGTTGTGGCACAAGCACGCACCAAGCACTCGTGACATGTGCCATAGAGTGGTGTCGATATCACCTTCTGATCACCTTTCTTTCCCATGAACCACTATCATTGTTTTTTCACTTGTGGTTATATGCACTTAAAACACTGCTGTTTTCAAAGATATGGGCAATAGTAGTTGTGAAGCTAAGAGTAAAGGTGGAGGATTTGGTGCTCAGATTGTTGAGCACATTACACATTTTGGCTGTAAGGCCTCCAAAGTTGATATCAAGGCTACTGAAGCCTCACTATCTCAAGCAACTAAAAACATCGAAGAAGACTCCTCTAGTGAAGAGGAAGAAGAAGAACAAATGCCCCCTCCCAGTATCAGGGGTTGTGCTCAATCCCGCTCTAGTGCTGATGTTCATCGTATGTGCAGTGCTGCTAGGAGTAGTCGCTCACGCTCCCCTCAAGTAAATTCCACTCAACCCCCTCCTCCCAACCAGCATGTAGGCAGGATCTCCACTCCAACACCATCCATCTATGGTCATTTCGAGTCAACTACCCCCAAGGCAGTTCACAAGACCAGTGTTGACATTCCTGTCCCCGAATCCATTTCGTCTTTTCATAGGGAACATAGTCCCAATTATGAAATTCATCATCTGCTCGACCAAGCTGCTCACTTCAACAAAGTCATACAAGAGCCTGTTCAACAAGCCCTTGAACCTGCTGTCGCTCATGCTATCCAGCATACTGATGGCACTGACAACCCAAGCAAAGCCATAAACTTTGTACTCAATACACCTGGACAACAGCTGCCTCCTGCTGTTTCAGGAAAAGTTGAACAACCACAGCTATCTGAGGCTTGCTGGAGTGATGAAGACAACTTTGATGTCTCATCCACCCCTCCCCCCAATGTTTCAGTAACCCTAAACCCTACCATTCTTACCATGCTTGCTGGCAATGAGGCCTCACAAGCAAATATGCACACAGCTGCAGATCAAGCATCTGCACTGCCATGATCTCAAGATTCCAACATGGCTGATGTTACTGTTCCTGATTCTACTGCTGAAGGCAGTCAGGCTCATCCTGAAAACTCTGCTCAAGGCAGCATCATTAATGCTCCTGCGATTGAGCTAAATACAACTCATATCGTGTTTCAAGCAAGCCTTGGTGATGCATGCTTGGGCATTTCTGAAATTTGATCTTACTTGAAAGCTTTTCCTTTTGAGAAGATTCTTAGTGCTGATGCTTCTAAGCTAGGCAAAGAGCTCAGATATCTTATTCTTGCCATCAACAGCACTGGCTGGGGCAAGACTCTAGTTGGTGAAATTGGAGACTTCAAAGAGAAGAAAGACTTCAATCTGTTCGATTTAATAGCCCAGACCTTCTTATCAAAGGCCATGGGCGATGAATTTACTGACAATGTTGACAGGCTTCAAGCCTGTAAAAACAAACATACCAACAAAGGCAAACAGCGTGAGGTGGCCACATAAGATATTGTACCTTCCTCTCAACCTCATGAGAATCCCGACATTCTTATGAACAACACTACTAAACCAGCACCTGTTATGAAGACATCAATGCCTATCAAAATCACTAGGACGCCTCCGAAACCTCTGATTCAATCAAGCTTTCCACCTACACCTCCTGAGGTGAGTGGTCCAGCTCAATCCTCCAAGAACTCCTCTTCCAAATCCACTGGCCCTGGTGCCAAATCATTTGCGGATGCTGCTCGATCTAAAGCTCCTTCCCCATCCACTCAAAATGCCAAACATGCTATTGATTTGGTTGAGCTCACTAAAGCATTTGGAGATAAACTCCCTGCTGATTGCATTGTTGCAATGCACCAAGCCACCATATCTGGTGGTGCTACTAACTCTCAAACTGACAGCAAAAAGAAAAAATTTCTTGTCAAGACCACCACTCGGGGTCCTACTTGGAAACAGGTATTAGTCCCCTACAATGAAACGGCTATGCATGAAACCTACACACATCACCAAGAACTTCTCACCTCTGTCAATCATGGCCTCACACTCACCAACTCCAAACTTTGCATCCTCTCCATCACCGAAGGCCAGTCCAGCACTTCCCTCAGTCTGGAATACAACACCAATCTTGTCCCTACTCCTCTCAAGATGAACATCATTCACAAGGGCATCATCAAAGTCCTCAAAGTCGATGTTCTGCCTCCCCGAGCTCCCATGTCCAAGTCCTACCTCAAAATCATTGGGGTTAACTTTTACACTCTGCTTGAATGGCATGAAGATGGCTCTACTCAGCTGATGGCTGAGGATGTCATATATGTTATGCACCATAGCCCCTCTTTGACTCTATCTCACTCGCTTCTACACCCTGTATCATGAAAGCATCTCCATATTCAGATATGGTGGTCATTTGGTTTGACATCTGGGATTCCCAAAATGGTACCCGAGCCAAATCGCTAATCAACAAGTCTTTCAATTTCAAGAACAATGTTGCTACCGTTCTTGCTTGTAACATGCATCCTAGCATTCCACAGTGCCAAAACTGTTAGTGCTGGGGTCATATCACATCTAAATGCCAATCTCAAGGATGGCGATGTGCCAAATGTGGTGGTCCTCATAAGACTGAAAACCACTGCGTCTCATCTTGGTGTTGCCAGGCTAATGAAAAAGCCAAACCACCACGTATTGCAACTCCTGCAGGCAAATCCTGCCCACATGAATTTAAATGTCTAAACTGCAAAGGCGATCATCTTGCCAACAACAAAAGATGTCCCTATTGGCACAACAGGTTCAACTGAACCTGGCATACTAACAAAGCTGAAGAGGCTAGAACCCAAAGGGTTCAACATATTGAAGCTGCTATCCAGCAGAAAAATGCTACTTTGAATCCACGGGGTTGACAAGGGCCTGATGATTCTTCTAAATGAAAGAACACTTCATTAATAACTTAAGAGTCCTTTCTTTCAATGTTTGACATTCTTATTTGGTTATGGAAACTGTTTTGAACAATTTAGCTGACAATATTGACATTGTCTTCTTTCAAGAACCTGCCTGGAGGATTATCAGAAAGACTGTATCTACTGATAACCCTTCAGGACAAAATGTAGTTGGGGCACCTATCCACCCTGACTGGCTCTACATGACAGTCACTAACAATTCACCGCAAATCATGGCATACACTCACCGACGTCTATCCTACCTACATCCTTCCATCTGTTCCAATATTGTCCCACTGTTGCGCAACACTATCATTCTTTCCCTTTCACACAAGAACATCACTCACTACCTTCTGTCTGTTTATTCTGATACTCAATGGTCAGCACTCAACATGATATTACATTATGCTCACCTTCTTCCCCACTTCCTATATGCTAGTGGAGATTTCAACATTCAATCCAAAGAATGGGATGCCAACTACTTGTTTCATTCCAAATATGGCAATCAATTATGTGATCTCATGCTCAATCTGGGCCTAGACCACATTAAACCCATCAACCCTATTCCCACCCACTATCCTTCTGATACCAAGAAGAAACCTTCCATCTTTTTTTTTTTTTTTTTTCCACTCAAAAATTTATATACTGGTGCACGATAGCAGTCCAGTCCCCGGTTAGTAGCCGAGGGTACTGTTACAGGAGTATAACTAAAAACGACTACTCAAACGCATAACAGGTCCAAAATACATAGGAGTCCATCACAATCAGCGTCCAACAAATGCACACTACCTACTAAATTCAGATCGTGGCCTATGGCGATATTTCAGTTTCAGCGGCGACGGCCAAGCACATGCCTACCCTTGCACTCAGCCTCCGCTGTCTTCTGGGAGATCTCCTGAAACGCCTCCCACAAGTCCGAGGGAGCCGACTTTTCAGCCAGCCATCCCCGGTCAAAACGGTGGCGCCAGAACAGGCATCATTGGTCAGAAGCACTGTGATCCCCTTTACAGTTCACACAGTGCTCGGCATGTGGGCATGGGGCTCCTGTGGGGGTTGGTTCCTGGGGCGGCTTCGCAGAGGGGTTACCCCTGCAGCAGGAAGCATGTTGACGGTGCCTGGCCTCAGTATGAGGACCAGAACACTGGGGGCATCGAGGGGCCTGAGAGTGACAGGCACGTGTGGAATGTCCCCAGTGCCAGCAACGCTGGCACAAAGGGATCCTGGAATGAGAGCGGGCCATGCACACAAAGCACGAGGCTGGGCCAAACTGGAATGAGGAACCAATCAAGCACTTAGCAGTAGCACCTGACTGTGAATCGAGAACGTCGAACCACACAGTGGTGGTATCGGCGCGTCGGGAGTTGCACATAACCCGAGGGCTATTCGCAAGAGTAAAAGAGGCAGCCATGTGGGACTTCTCCATGACTGCCCGGACGTCATCAGCGGTGACCTGCTGGCCATCTGCCTTAAAGAAGGGAACATCCACGACCTTAAGGTAAGATTGCAAACATGGAAGAGAAGCCTCAACCCCTCCATCAGCGAGGGAGAGGAGGCATTGGACACCAGCCTTCACCAGGTCTATTTCACCCTGGGAAGCAACACGAGAAGTAAGGAGGGAGATCCCCCCATATGCGAAATGGCAGAAGTCAACCCGAAGGTCACACTTGCCGAGAGAGTGGTTGGCAGCCCCAACCAGAGCTGGGAACTGCAAGGAAGAGGGGAGGGGGTCGACTTTGATGAGGACCTGCCACTGGGAGGGACCAGGGACAGTAGACTTGATCTTGCGCTTAGGAAGTGCTGGGGGGACAGACACCTGATGCATCACAATGATGTGATCAGAGGGGAGGTCGGGGACAGTCTTGGCCAAATTGACCAAGGACGTGACATCACAAACAGTGTCAGTGTAACTACGCTTGACACTGGAAGGAGGAGGGGGCTGCTTGACACTGAAAGGAGGAGGGGGCTGCTTGGCAGACCAAGCAGGCCTAGGAGGGGGAGCAGGCTTAGGAGCCAGAGGAGGACGGGCAGTGGCCTCAGAGGGAGGACCACGCGAAGGGAGAGGGGGTGCCGGGGCAGCTGAGTCAGCTGTTCCGTGGGTCAGAGGGGGTGGCTGTGTAGGGCCATGAGGCAGGAGCCCACCCAGCGTTGAAGCAAAAGTGGGTGCACCAGGGGTGTCCTCGAAGGGCAGAGTATGCCACTGCGCAGAGACAATATGCCCCACCGTAACAGACAGGGCGCAAGCAAACCACATACGATTGCGGTCCTGAGACCAGGCCTTTCTGGACCAAGCCACAAGAGCGCGATTGATAGAAGAAACTAAGTCTTTTTTTTTTTTTTTTTTAATCAAAAATTTATAAGGCGGTGCGCGTTAGCAGTCCGCCCCCCAGAAGAGCCAGGGTACTAAGATAAATACAACCAGCCAAGCTACAACTATGTGTCTAGCGGCCCTAGCTACCAGAGAGACCGTCCATCGCAACTCAGCGTCCACAATTCCCCCCCTCCAGTCACCGACCGAACGAAGGTACTAGATGATAGTTGATCCGAAGGGGTTCGACCCAACGGCGTCGGGATAGCACGCGCAATGGACTAGCCACCGGTGCGGGGATGTACGGTCACCCATCGCATTTGACAATGAGCGGTGAGAGGGCATGGGGCTCCCTCGTAAGATGCCGGCACGAAATACGCGAGCGCCACGGGGTGACCGTGACGAGCTGGCAAAAAAGCAGAGGAGCGAGGCTACGACTCTGCGGAAAAGATAAGAGGCGGGGGAGAGAACTCAACCCGGCGCCAAAGAGAAGGCCCAGTGCTATCGCTCGCCAGACTGGAGAAGATGGGCGTGGTGGGAAACCGGCCCAAGAAAGGAGAAAGGCCAAGCGCAAAAGAGCGCCAGACCGAAATAGCGGCAGCTTATTCAGCTGAACCACGGATTTGGGGGCCACTAGGGTGACCGGGGGACGTACATGGCCCAAGCACACACTGGTGCACTCGAGCCAGTGGAGAGGCCGTAACCCACCACCAAAGCAGCAGGAGGCCAAGGAAAGGAGGCAGAGGGAGGCTGAAGGGCACTCCAGCTCAACGCCAGGATATGGTGGAGGAGAGAACTCAACTCCACTGAAAAGAGTGCCAGGGCGCACAGAGCACAACCCCAGCAGAGAAGAAAAGAGAGAGCCAGCTGCCAGATGGCAGCCAGCCCCTGCAGGTGCGCCGACCTGGGTGGGAAGTCCAAGAGGGCGCGGAAGAAGAGGGAAGGGGAGTACAACCCGAAGGCATGCTCAACCCCCCGAAAGAGCAGGTGGTCGCGATGACCCGGCCGCGGTAAGGAATGGACACCGGGAACCCTTGACCGGCATGGATATGCAAAACTGAGAGGGCCTATCGCCGTCAGAGTCGCGAAGGACGATGCACCCCAGGGCGAAGGTGGTGGTGCATGGGAAAGAAGGGTTGAGAAGAAACTAAGTCCAACAACTCATTGGACAAGGCAGGAGAGGGGCCAAAGAACCTAGGAACCTCAGCACGAGAAGCGAAGTCCCCCCCCAAAGGAGGGGAAGGATGGAAGACCAAAGCCTCAGGAGGGGAAGGATGGAAGACCAAAGCCTCAGGAGAGAGAGCCGGAACAGCAGGAGTGATGGGGCAGGATGCTGGAGGCGCCGAGCAAGGCGGAGGGGGCGTGAGCTCAGCAACAACTGAGCTACACTTCTTCTTGCCTTTGCCCTTGCAAGGGACAGGCATAACGGGGTTGGGTGGCCCAGCTGGGAGGACCAACGAGCGAGGAGTAGAGGGGCCCGCCATCTCGGCATCACCCCCCTGGGCAGGAGTCGGGCTGCTCATTTCAGAGCTGGATTCCTCAATATCCTCAAACGGGGTTGGGTGGCCCAGCTGGGAGGACCAACGAGCGAGGAGTAGAGGGGCCCGCCATCTCGGCATCACCCCCCTGGGCAGGAGTCGGGCTGCTCATTTCAGAGCTGGATTCCTCAATATCCTCATCCCAAGGACAACTAGACAAGTTGCGAAAGTACTGTAAGCTATCAGACATAATGTAGAGAATTACATGACCAAAACTGCGAATGATGATGGTGGTGCATGGGAAAGAAGGGATGAAGAAACCTTCCATCATCAACCTTGTTTTCATCTCTAGTGAATGCGAAGTTGAATACTGCACTACACGCAACAATCTTAGGGATCAATCTGATCATGCACCTATCCTTGTTGACATTCCTATATCACCCTTAACCATTCCTATTACACAACAGCTAATCAAACCTGATTCTGATGAAGAAAAGGAATTCTTACTAGAGTTGGCTGAAGGGCTCAGGGCGCTTCAGCACACTGATCTTTTGACTGAGAGCAACATCAAAATGCTTTCAGTGCAGATACATGCTCTTGTCATGGCATCATGGGATAAACACACCAAGACAAGTACTATTACATCACACTCCAAGCCATGGTGGAATGATGAGTGTAAAGAGGCTCTTGAATTTTATAGGGCTGAGAAATCTAAGCAGAGATGGCAAAGATTTAGAAGGACGACATGACTAGCCAAACACCAGTTTTTCGACGCCAAAATCAATGAAATCGCTGAGTTCAACGCTTGACCTTGGGATCTTATGGTGTGGGCCAAAGATCACAAATTACTGCCTGTCAAAGCTATCCAACATAATGGATGACCTTGTGACTCCCTCAATGACCTTTGGAAGGCACTCGATAGCACCTACAATTCAGCAAATGACAGACCTGTCAACAAGGCTATTTTGTCACAAATTGACAACATTCCTACTTGAGACTGGATGCTATTCTCCATGACCAAACTTCAAGAATCTCTCAAGAAATGCTCTAATAAATCTGCACCAGGTATCGATCATATTACTTGGTGTCAACTAAAAGTCATTTTACAGCTCAACGACAAAGCCGCTTCCACCCTGCTGAGACTCACTAATGCATGTGTTTCTGTAGGCTATTTTCCTGGATACTTCAAGGAATCAGTATCTGTCATCATTCCCAAGCCCAACAAGCCCAACTACAACACTCCAAAGATGTTTTGACCTATTGTCTTACTCAATGTCATAGGTAAGTTGATAGAAAAAATGCTAGCTAACCGCCTCCAATTCAAAGCCAGCAAATTCAATGCAATTTTCCCCCATCAATTTGGAGAAATCGTTCAAAAAAGCGCCGAAGACACTGGCATCTATTTAACACACCTTATCCATGCTGGGTGGTCTAAAAAGCTATGCACTAGTGTTTTGGCTTTCGACATTGCCCAATTTTTCCCCTCCCTTAATCATTCTCTTTTGATAGACATTCTACATAAACAGGGCTTCGCACCTTGCATCATCAAATTTTTCTCCAATTATTTAGTTGGTCATTCCACTTCCTACTCTTATAATTCTCATTCTTCACCCTTGTTTGATGCCAATGTTGGTGTCAGACAAGGATCTGCATTGTCTCCCATTTTGTCTGGTCTCTATCTGGCTCTGCTTCTTTACATTGCTAGTCTCAATTGTGCTGGACTTGCTACTCTCCTCTCCTTTGTAGATGATGGACTTATAGTTGCTCAAGGAGAATCTTGGTCTTCCTGTCATCACATCCTCACTGCCGTCTATCGATTGCTCAACTCCCTATTCCTTGACTTCAGCCTCATTCTTGAACATAACAAGTCTGAGGTCTTCAACTTCTCCTGTATTCCCCATGACAATAATTCCTCCATCAATTTAGGATTTTTGCCATACACTGCTGATTCCCCACTTGGCCCCAAAGACTATTGGCAATACCTAGGTTTCTACTTCAATCACCAACTCAAATTTCATGAACACATCTGCTATTGGTCCACCAAAGTGCTCTCTTCTGTTAATGCCATGCATAGCCTTGGAAACTCTACGTGTGGCCTTACCCCTCAACAAAAATCCATTCTATATCGCTCTTGTATTGTCCCCCTTGCCACTTATGGTTACCGTTTGTGGTATTTTGCCAACGCTCAATGTTCTAAAAACATTAAAGCACTTCAAAAAATCCAAAAGGCTGCCACACTATGGATAACTGGCACCTTTCACACTTCCCCCACTGGTGGAGTTGAGTCACTTGCTGGACTCATCCCCATCAACCTCCACCTATCCAAACTCACTAAACAATCATCCTATCATTACATGACACTCGATAAGTCCCACCCCATTCTCTCTCTTCTCAGCACCTCCAATTCCAAAGGAGCACTTCCTCATCCTTGTGCCATTGATAATTTGTCAGACAAAGAATCAAAGTTGACATTGGGGCCAATCTTTGAAGCTGGCAAATCTTTGTCTAAATTGAATGAAAATTTTTCTCATTTCCATAAGTCCAATTAGCCTGGTTTTCATATTAATGATAGTTTCACTGATCATTTCTGTTTCTTTGACTACAATAGGTCCAGTCTTGAAGAACTCAGTATCCACTTTTGACAATTAGATGCAGAACTCTGCCTCATCCATTCCTCTCATCATCAGGTTGTAGTTGTGGTCAATGGCTGCAAACCTAAACAATCCTCATCACAGGCTGTCGTGGCATACCACATCTGGTGTGATGGTCAATTACTTCATTCCCTCACCATACCTTCTGGCAAAATCACCTCATCTGAATCAAAACTCGCTGCACTTCACTTCAGGCTATGCAAAGCCCTATCTTTTTCTGATGTCGATCATGTCACAGTCCTTACCAATCACATGGTGTCCTCACATTTGATTCTAGACCCTTCTATACATGGGGGCCAGACCCATTCTATTGCCATTGCCAACAGTCTTTGCCCTTGGCTCGAACAATCCAGACTTCACAAGATTGATTTCTGGTACATACCTACTGCCAGTGCTAAATGTGATTGCAATACTCATCCCAAATGCCCTGGGCTCACTTGTTGTCTATTCCGAAAAACCCACCTCATGGTGCTCAACAATAATCATGCTGAGTACCCTCTACAAACTTGCTCTTATGATTTTTTACAAAAGAGGGCAACCGACAACACCAAAAAACATTGGTGAAACCTTTTCGAATCTGACCCATCTTATCACAGTCATTCATTCCTAGTGCTCAAGAGCAGCTGCTTCAAAAACTCCTTCCTATGGCCTCAATATCATAATGGGGGCTCATGGCTTCAAGAACCCCAGGGTTCCAACAACCCTGATGATGTCACATTCACTATGAGTTTCAACATCACCATACATGCCATATGCACTATTCTTAACCATGCGCCTATCGGCTCATACTGAGCTCGCTTCTTTCCATGTGAATCTGTAGGTTGCAATTGCAGCTTCAGATTCAAAACATGTGAACACATTATCATGTCCTGTCCATTATACTGGAGGCCTCCATATCCCATTGAGACACTCCAACACCTCATCAACTTCCTTAGCACCAATCCCTCTGCATTTGCGTTTAGCCAGACGAATCCACTTATGCGTGCTCCTCTACCTATCACTCCCACTTTAACATGCTGGGCTGCATTTTCACGTCTCCATGTTACCCCTCCTGCATGCTGGGTTGCATTTTTATGTCTCCATGCTTCTTCCAACACATTTTCCCCTGCATCTTTTCAAAGATAAATGGTTTACTGGTAAGTTCCAAGAGCTGGACTTTCATAATTACAAACTTTTACTTTGTTCTTATCCCATTTGGTGTTAGTTTTTTGTCATACTTTTTACATAGTTACCTATCTGATCGAGTCTGGTTCTACTGTAATGTATACTTCATGACTTTGTCTCCTTACTTAGTCTTCTTTTCTCTGGCTCCTGTAAATAATTATTCCTAGCTTCATTTGTATGTAGTTAGGCACGGACTGTGCTCATGCCCCACATAATAAATTGTTGAATAAATAAAATAAAAAATAAAAAAAAGTCGATATCACCTTCATGTGTTGCGAGATGCATGTCACAGTTTTCTTATATAGATGTGTTCTGTATCAACCACCTACTAGACCTTCATGTTCACCATTTCACTTCCACAGACTTCCAGTAGTATATATACTGAGTATTAATGTACCAGCACCTCAGCTCTCGTCTGTATAACAAGT
Organism: Leucoagaricus sp. SymC.cos; assembly: GCA_001563735.1. Lineage (NCBI taxonomy): Eukaryota > Fungi > Basidiomycota > Agaricomycetes > Agaricales > Agaricaceae > Leucoagaricus > Leucoagaricus sp. SymC.cos. The sequence goes on from KQ962612.1 coordinate 125,845, forward strand.
GACTGAGGTGAGCCACTTAATATCGTCTTCTTGTTCCTCCTTTCTAATCACTTCATAGACTATTGTTTATCTTACAGGTTATGGGCCCCACCTGTCACTGAATTCTTAATGGATTATTGTCACTCCTATCTACTATGTCTGCTATGGTTAACAACATGTTGCCTGTCACTGTGCCTGAGTTGGAACAGTTGGGAGTGAACTGGGTGATATTCCAGTTGCGTTTCTGGATGGCTGTCCAAGGAAAGGGTTTGTGGGGCCACTTCGATGGTAGCAAGGTTTGGCCTGTGTTGTCTATTCTGTTGGTGATGGTGTCTCCTCTGTCTGGTTCTTCTCCTGGCTCCACTACTTCTTTGGCTTCCTCTGCTACTACAGCTACCCCTGCCTCTACTGTGTCATTGTCACCTGTCAATTCTCCCACCATTCTCCTTGGTACTCCTGGCAAACAACTCGAATGGGACTGCTATGAAAGTACTGCCTGTTCACTCCTGGCACAACACCTCCCAAATTCCACCTTGATAGTGGCAGATCGTCAGCCCACTGTGGCAGAAATGTGGACAGAAGTGGTGATGGAATATATCTACAAGGGTGCTTTTTCCCAAACCAAGCTTTGTTGTGATTTTCTGTCAACTTGTTGCCCAAAAGATGCAGATGTCCATGTCTTCCTGAATGAACTGTGTGCATGTCGAGCTGAGCTCAATGCTATGGGAGTGTCAATCAATGACAATGACTACAGGAGCACAATAATCCAGTCCTTACCTTATTCCCTTGCCAACTTCACTTCATCAACTCTCGCTGCTCTCAAACTCCAAGGCATCACGATCAGGCCTGATATGCTGATCATTGCAATCAGTGATGAATGGGAATGGGTACAATCAACCTGAACCAAAGGTCACAAGCTAAATGATAGCCCTGGTGAAGATGCATTAGTCGTTGATGGTGGTAATATAAAAGGGAAAGGGAAGAAAGAAGGGCAGAAAAAGAAGGGACCATGCTGGGACTGTGGAGGAGATCATATGAGAAAGTACTGTCCTAATCCTAAGAAAAAAGGAAAAGGGGACCACACCTCCAAGCGTTCAAGACCAGCTGTCAATGCTGTAGACAATGATGATGTTGCCTTTACTGTCAAAACTGGGGAGTCTGTTGAAGTGACCATGGAAGGTGCTTATGAGCCTGAAGAATTCTTCGATATTGATCTTGAAGTCGGTCACATTCAGGATACATGCACCTCAAACACATGAGTTGAACTATTTGACTCAGGCGCATCTCATCACATCAGTCCTTATAGGGATGCATTCACCAAATTCGAACTGATTATCTCTTGTCCCCTCTGCACTGCAAACCAAGGAAGCTTTGCTGCCACCAGCAAAGGTGAAATTGTCCTTGAAGTACCCAATGGCATCAGCAGCTCCCAACTGCACCTGACAGAGGTGTTGTACTCACCCAAAGTGGGATATACCCTAATCTCCATCTTGATGAGGCTGGCTTCTCAACCATGTTTTTGAATGGAAGGTGCATTATCCATAATTCAGTTGGCACTTGAGTCACAGAAATTCCTCAAAATGGGAACGGACTCTATAAGTTGGTCCATGAGGTTGAAGGTGAAGCAAATGCTGTTGGTGATTCACTTACCCTTGAAATATTACACCGTCACCTTGGACACATATCCGCTGCTGCTGCTAGGAAACTTGTCCAGGATGGTTTGGTCACTGGGTGTTACGACTCTGGGTAGTTACTCTGTGCAGACTCATTAGACTACAGCACTTATTTTCTTCTACCCCATATTACTCTGTACCACTCGGTGTTACCCCTTACTAGTTACTCTGCACCTTACCCTGGACCATGTATATATAAGTACCTTAGGTAGAAGCCTGTATTCCTTATGCTTTACCAATTGTCATTTTCCCTTACTCGCCCTCAAGCCTTTGCCTCTGTTGCAACCTGAGTTTGCTCATAAGGTCGTAACATTTGGTAAAGCATCACCAACTCACCTTGCCAAACAGAACAAAGGCACAAACATGTGCAGTCCTATGAAGAGGATGATCCCATCAGAAGAAAACAACAATGTGCACTAGCAGCAAACATAGCTGAGCAACTGGCAGATGAAGAATATGTGCAACAGTTATTGCAAGAGGAACAAGACAATGAGACACCAGAAGAATCTTCATCAGAGACAGAAGAAGCTGAACCTGAACACAAAGAAGCAGAAGGAGAATCCAACGAGGATCTCACACACTTATCGACAGCATTAGGATCACTTAGTATCAGCAGACAATTGACACCAAGTCCAGGAGAAACAGGAACAGAAGAATCGCACACCACAGAGATGTCTCAAGAACATGAAGGAATGGACATGGGAGGGCCCCCAACCACACCTATCACACAGACAATAGTACAAACACAACACAAGTCATACATACCTGAGCCAGGGTATTTCGATGGATCAAGGACCAAATGGGAAGATTGGTGGAGGAGCATGGCATTTTACATTGCAGGAAATGACATAACTGAAGATCAAGTCTGTGTGACAGCAGTACTCTCTAGAATGAAAGGGGGAACAGCAGGGTCATATGCATCGATTAAAGTGAAGGAGACAATAAGGAGCACATTTTGGGAAAACTTCATTTGGAACGAATGGGTTAAGGAACTTGAAACCAAGTTCTCAGATGGCATGGGCAGAGAAGAGGCCAAATGGAAAATCAAAGGGTTTAGACAAGGAAGGATGCACATCCAGGACTTCCTGATCGAATTTGAAGTCCTCAAACAGAAAGCACAGACAGATGATACCCATGCACTCTTCTTATTGAAGAAGCACATTCGACCCGATGTTATCAAAACCATTATGGGATACCCTTCCAATTACCAACCAGACACCTACAAGCAATGGATCGAATGCATCAGCACTGTCGGAAAAGGATACAAGTTCACTGAAATGAAGCATCACCATACTACAGGAAGTGGCATCACCTATGGAGGAAGGGGTCAACCAATGGAGATTGGTCAAATGGCTCCACAATACAGGGATAAAAGCAACCCCAAGTGCTACAATTGTGGCAAATTTGGCCACATTGCTGCCAGGTGTCCTGAGCCTGAGACCACACGTGCTCCAGCTAACAAGCCCCAGTGTTACAATTGTGGCAAATTTGGACACATCTTGAAATACTGCAGGGCCCCACGACGAAACAAACCCAGTGTTACAGTGAATTTTCATTTAAACATGAAACACATCATAAAGTCGCAAAGTAACACTACACGCACACCGGATAGCAACATTCCATGATCCCATACTATATTATAAGACCACAGGATTTGACTAGACGATTGCATGAAGCTAAATAACATCAGCACCCTCCAGTTAACATAAGAGTCCTTAATAGCAACACATTAACATGATGTGTCTCCAATTCATGATCACAGGTAGCAGCGGCTATGGAATGGCATCGAGACCTAGCAGTAGCAGTCAGGATGTGTATTCTATGACCAGTTGTGAGTCCTGGGCCTCTAACTTGGGCTAAAGATCTGGTCTCAATGACTTAGTAAAGCTTCTTACTATGCGCGCATGCTCATATACATTGATCCAATGTACCCACAGTCAGAGCTCGAGTTCTGATGCCCGGACCTCGCGCAGGCAGGATAAGTAACTCAATATGGTCTAGTACTCGGTGACTCAGGCGCGCTCCACCCGGGTGAAATTCGGCTTTACAGTGAGCCAATCACAGAACTAGTTTCAGATATATTCCATATGACAGACTCTTCTTATTTATATTCCTTCTTTCATTGGACCGTCCTTAATTCCATGGACATATGATATTCAAATCTGTTATTTGTCATGCTGTAATCTCGTCATAGCTTTGTATTTGTTTTACCTCATTCATGAATATATAAACCACCTACTAGGATGTATGTCAAGCAAGAAACCCACTTGCTACGGCTGCACTCCGAGGATTGTGTATAAAACAATCATCTAAAGTGGGTGCTTAAAAGTATATTGAAGTTTCTTCGGTCAGAGCACCAGTAGTAGAGAAATAAAAGCCAGAACTATATCGCATAAACATCAGATTCAATAAGTTGAGAACTATGAGCCCAATTATAAACATTGGCCCCTTGTGTATTGCAGCTACAAATTGGCTTCGAAGACATCACACAGTTTGAGTCAGTGCATTTGTGGTGTTTTAGTGTGATCTGTAGTGTCGAGTGTAGCTCCTCGGACATTCTGGTTACATTAACTTGTATTCTTTGTCACTTATAGCAGTTGTGGTAGCTCCATAACTCGAGTCTCGAAGTTGAATCGATTAGTGTCTCATGCTGTGAGCTCTCTATTACAAATGCTCTCCTGACTTGTCTAAGTCACTCCCAACCCTCTAATAACTTCACCTATCCTTTTTATCTGTGTTTCCCTTTCGAATATCCTCTCTATTGACTTATCTCCCCATGAACTTGCAATATGAGCCACAGTTTGTGATTTAATTAATATCCATCTATCCCTACACTACCAATTACATTTCTGCCTCTTCATTGGCATTAGAGGTTTGACAGAAGTTGAGGAGGAGAAAGGAGAAGAGAAACCCAAGGAGGAGGGTTTTCTAGAAGGCTCAAAGTAAAACGCATGGACTTTAGAGCCTACAATCATAGAGTTTCAGTTTCACAAAACCCCAAATATACTATTCCCCAATGACAAAACTTGAAGCGTGAACTCCTCATCACACCCACAGTAAACCAACAAACAACAGTCAAAGCCCTCATTGATTCAGGATGCACCCAAACATGCATCTCGGAAGAAACAGTCAAGGAACTAGGGATACCCAAGAAATCAATCCAAGAACCATTCGAGGTCTTTAATGCAGATGGCACACCAAGTGGTCACAAACCGGTTACGGACTATGTCAACCTCACTCTAGACACTGAAGGACACCAAGAACAAATAGAAGCAGTGGTCACAACCCTGGGGTCAGCAGACATATTCTTAGAACATGACTGGTTAATTCGCCACAACCTGGAAATCAATTGGAAAAACAGTATCATTAAATTCACAAGGTGCCCACCCAGCTGCAAAATTCCTCACCATAACATCTGCATCGAACCCCATATTCAGAAGCTTCAAGACAAAGGGGTAGATGAGGATGAAGAAAAGCAACCTGATCCTACCATGGCTGAAGATCTACCAAAATACATGAAGGAATATATCCATCTGTTCAATAAAACCAACTTTGACCACCTCCCTGATCGCACTCAATGGGACCATGAAATCAAACTCACCAATGACGTGCCTCCAGAACTTCAAGCCAAAATATATCCTATGACCCTAAAAGAGGAAGAAGAGCTCAATGCATTTATTGATGAAAATCTGAAGTCAGGAAGGATACAGGTTTCAAAGTCACAATATGCAGCACCATGTTTCTTCATTCCAAAGAAAGATGGCTCAAAATGATTGGTTCAGGACTACAGAAAGATCAATCAGCACACAGTCAAGGACAAAACACCTATCCCTCTAATCAGCAAAGTTGTAGATCGACTCAAGGATGCCAAGCTATTCAACAAGTTCAACATCATCTGGGGTTACAACAATGTTCGCATCAAGGAAGGAGACAAGTGGAAAGCAGCATTCCTAACCAATCATGGCCTCTTTGAACCCACTGTCATGTTTTTCAGATTATGCAACTCCCCTGCCACATTCTCACGCATGATGACCACCATTTTTCGTGAAATGATCCACGACGGTACACTAACAAACTACATGGATGACTTTGTTATCCCGGCCCAATCAGAAGCAGAACTACAGGAACAAACCCTTAGATTCTTAAAAATTGCAGCTGAACACAATCTCTACTTTAAACGGTCTAAATGCGAATTTGGGGTAACCAAGGTGCCCATCCTAGGCGTCGAGGTGGGAAATGGAAAAGTGGAAATGGAACAGCAGAAAATTGAGGCTATAAGAGACTGGAGCCCCCCTTCCAATATCAAAGGAGTGGAAAGTTTCCTTGGTTTTGTGAACTTCTACAGGAGATTCATTGAAGGATTCAGTCACATTGCTGGACCACTAAACACATTAAAGGGAAAAACTGAATGGAAATGGGGAAACAAAGAACAACATGCGTTCGACACCTTGAAGCAACACATTACTGAGGAGCCAGTACTGGCTCTCCCTTGGCCTGATGGCAAATTCTGAGTTGAAACAGATGCGTCTGGATATGCCATAGAGGCTATCCTATCCCAAGAGCAAGAAAGCAAGTGGCACCCTGTGGCCTTCATGTCATGCACCATGAGCCCAGCAGAAAGGAACTATGAAATATATGACAAGGAACTCTTAGCTATCATGAAAGCATTACGTGTGTGGCGACAATACCTCCTGGATGCCTGGGAGACGTTCAAAGTCTGGACAGACCATGAAAACCTAAAGTATTTCAGGGAACTGCAAAAACTCAATGGCAGGCAGATGCAATGGTACCTCAAACAGCAAGACTATGACTTCATAATCTGACATGTACCTGGGAAATCCAACACTAAGGCCGACATTCTTTCCCACTGTGACAAGACAGATGAGGAGGAAGAAGAAGACAAGTCAATCACTGTTCTCAAACACTTCATCTGACATGCCACCACCAAAGAATCCATGACTACCCCTGTTGTGCTACTCTGGAATGCACATTTCAAAGTCCTCATCAACACGGAGATAGACCAGAAGATCCGTAAAAATGACATCAAGGAAACCAAGGTAGTCAAGGGGTTGGAAGATTTGACAAAGGGGTTTTACCAGGAAGATGGAATTGTTTACTACCAAGGAAGAATCTATGTCCCACCAGGAGATGACCTACAAGGTCATATCATCAAAGAGTTCCATGATGCACCAGATGCAGGACACCCCAGCCAACATAGAACACTGGAGGTACTGTCAAGAGACTTCTGGTGGCCAGGTATACGTCACGATGTAAAACAGTTCATTAATGGATGTGACATATGTCAAAGAACCCAGATCCATAGACAACAAAAGGCAGCCCCTCTCCATCCCTTACCAGTTCCAACACACCCTTGGGAGGAAATCTCAGTTGACTTGATCAGTCCCCTACCTCCTTCCAAAGGGCATGATGCCATTCTTGTAATCATCAACCATTTCACCAAGATGATATGTGTGATACCCACCACAACATCGTTGACAGCAGGACAACTCACTACTCTATATCAGGACCAGATCTGGAAACTACATGGCTTGCCAAGGAAGATCATCAGTGATTGTAGACTGCAGTTTGCATCCAAATTTATGGAAGAACTATGCAAAGCCCTCAGAATCAAATGGGCCCTATCAATGGCTTATCACCTGCAGATGGATGGCCAGACTGAACGGATCAATCAAGAAGTCGAGAACTTCTTACAGAAGCACGTGTCCTATAAACAGAATAATTGGACTTCATGGATTGCAGCAGCAGAGTTCCATTATAACAATAAGCAACACTTGGCAACACACCATTCACTGTTCTTCCTAAACTATGGAAGGCACCCATGGAAGGGGATCACAACAATGTCATCACTGACACCTGCAGTGGAGGAGTTCATGACAAATCTGGCCAAGTCTCGAGAGGCAGCAGCACACAGCATGGAAGAAAACCAGAAGAACATGGCAGTTGCATATGACAGGAAAAGAAAAAGAGCCCTGTACTATCAAGTCGGAGACTGGGTTTGGTTGGAAGCATCCAACATCACTACAAATCATCCTAGCAAGAAACTGGATTATCAGAGATATGGACCTTTCTCTGTCTCGGAGATTGTTGGAAATGGGGCATACCGGCTCAAACTGCCACCTCAGTGGGTCATCCATGACATCTTCAATGAGGTGCTCCTGTCACCAGCAAGAAACCCCAAGTTTGACATTCAGAAGGCACCCACACTGCTGCCACCAGATCTAATTGATGCTGAGGAAGAATGGGAAGTGGAAGAGATCTGAGGTCACTGCAAACAAGGCAGAGGTGTGCAATACCTGGTCCATTGGAAAGGTTACAGTGATGAAGAAGATCAATGGTTACCCAAGTCCCACTTGTCAAACGCAGGGGAGGCGATCCAAGAATACCATGACAGGTTCTCAGAGTGAACCTAATAGAGGAGAGGGGTGAAACACAAAAATCCATAAAAAGACCTGATGAAACCACAGACCCAGTCAACACAAACTGCCCAACATACTTTTGACACCTCCTAAAGTCTACATTGCCATCTTCTGCACTGCTACCATTGCCTTTGCTACTATCATCACTGCAGCAATCCTCACTGCCCAGAAAGACCACTCCGTCGATTGCAGCGTAATCTATCCTGATGCCCTACCAAACTGCATGCAATCCCCTCTCTATCCAAGAAGCCAGAAGCCCTACTACCTACAACCCTCCAAGTGGCCAAACAACCCACAGCCCAGATCTGTCCCCTAGCATTCAAAGCTTCTGACAAAGAAGTGACATCAGAAATAGGTTGTGTTGACCTCACAATGGTTGAACCTCACAACCAAGTACTCCAAGACCCCCTGTACCTATATAACAACCTCACTCGCACCATCAACTCCCTCACTGTCCTAGAAGAGCAGCTTAAGCTCTTTACCAATTCTGCCCACAGCCTGGCCACAATCCTCACCGATATAGAAGGCAATGCAATCAAGTTATGTGCAGGTGCCCACCGTGGTGCCAATGCCCAGGAGTTTATAGAAAAGATCGCTGCTACACTACGATATGTCAGAACCTCCCGCCTGACTCCCAAAGTCCATTCTTTACAATGCATCCTCACCCAACGCCTCCATGAATGCAATGGAATTGGAGAACAGTTCATCATCAACCACATTGCAAAAGTCACCCAATCCTATGCTCACACTGACCCATACCCTGTCCCTCCACCCACTGGTAAACACACACCCCCAGTCCTGGAAACAATGCAATCCCATGAAGAACCTGCTGAGGAACATACCGATGCCAAGAACATCAAGATGGATGACTATGACTCCAACAACATCCCCACAGAGGGTCTGACAGGTCCTGCTGCAATTGACAATGCACAATCCCTCCACACTTTCCTCCAGAAACACAATGCTGACTTGCTCAAGATCACTGCACCAACATACTTCATTGCCCCCAATCATTTCTACACTCTATGCCAACATGGAGAAAGTGACAATGAATATTGGGCCAATGTGGTTGCCAAATTCCTAGACCAATATGCCAATTCTCAAGCAAGCTACTGCAACCAACACATCATCATCTATAAAGGAGGTCCCGATAACACTCCATTCTTCATTGGTTATGATGAAATGCATACCCAGTTTGCAATCACTCGAGTCAAGAAGGACCTTGCAAGGTTTATTGTGAAAGGATAGGAGACAGAGCAGAGTTCTGTGATGACACCTCTTCCCGCTGTACATGCAAGTCCATGGCAGGTATCTCTTCCCTCTATATGGACCACTGTTACTCCTGTCATCAGGTATCTTTTCTGTCATTATGTTCTACTCTAGTTGGACCTTTACAGTAGTATATTCTGTTCATGAGGACATGGACCCTGAGGAGGAAGTGATGTTACGACTCTGGGTAGTTACTCTGTGCAGACTCATTGGACCACAGCACTTATTTTCTTCTACCCCGTATTACTCTGTACCACTTGGTGTTACCCCTTACTAGTTACTCTGCACCTTACCCTGGACCATGTGTATATAAGTACCTTAGGTAGAAGCCTGTATTCCTTATGCTTTACCAATTGTCCTTTTCCCTTACTTGCCCTCAAGCCTTTGCCTCTGTTGCAACCTGAGTTTGCTCATAAGGTCGTAACACTGGGCTGAAGCTGGAAAACACTGGGACAGCGGACTTCTTCTGTGGGTCATGTGCCTATGCAAAAGTGACTCACCTACCCATTGTGAAAGAGAGGGGGAGTGAAGGTGCAAAAGATTTTGGTGGTGAGGTACACTCTGATGTATGGGGACCATCCAAGGTTGCTACAAAGAAGGGACAATGTTACTATGTCACCTTCATGGACAACTACTCTTGCTGGACTCACATTGAGTTCCTGGAGAAGAAGTCAGATGCTTTTGAGGCATACAAGAACTTTGAAGCTTGGTGCCAAACACAATTCAGCACTTGCATCAAAGTCCTACACTCAGATAGGGGAGGAGAGTATACGTCTGGAGAGTTCCAGCATCATCTCAAGTCCCAGGGTACTGAATTGAAGCTTACCATCCATGACACACTGCAACATAATGGTGTTGCTGAATGCCAAAACCACATGATTGTTGAACGTGGATGTGCACTCTTCCATCGAGTTCCCCTTCCAAAATGCTTCTGGGCAGACACCACTGCCCATGTTGTATGGTTGATGAATCATACTGGTACAAAGGCCATTGAGGGAAAGACTCCCTATGAGGTTGTATATGGGAAGAAACCTGATCTAAGTGGATTGTGAGAGTGGGGAGAAGAGGTGTGGGTACATGATACAAGTGGGAATAAGTAGGATTGTCAAGTGAAGAAAGGTCGATGGCTTGGGTATGACCATGAGAGTAATGGTTTGAGAATCTACTTCCCTGAGAACGGCTCTGTCAGAGTTGAATAGAATTTCTGATTCATTGGCAGTGGCTGCATTGGTCTTGAGGGGGAGCAGAAGTCATCAGAAAACAAGAATGAGACTCCAAGCAGCCATCTACCCACTGAAAGTAATGATCCTAATCCTCCACCTAACTCACCCATTCCCACTGAAACACTGGCTGCCAAAAATCCACTGCCTCCAGCAGACCCTGTTGCCCCAACTCTGGTAGCCCAAGAATCACAAAGTGAAACTCTGGCACCTGAACACCCCTGTCATACTTGAAACCCCAGTCCCAAAGCTCACAATCTTCTAGAAGGGAGAGCTGTGATGGTTGCTGAGGAGCTAGAATGGGAAGAAGTATGGGCTTTCATGTCTAAGACAGGTGATACAGAGGCTCTGGAGCCTGTCAGCCTGAAAGACGCCATGAGAAGGCCCGATTGGGAGTTATGGAAGGCCACCCTCCTTGATCTCTTACCACCACCTTCCTCTTTTGGATAGTGGTG
>KQ962613.1:14118-33586 GCA_001563735.1 Leucoagaricus sp. SymC.cos
GACTGCTACTGCTAGGTCTCGATGCCATTCCATAGCTGCTGCTACCTGTGATCGTGGGTTGGAAACTCATCATATTAATGTGTTCCTATTAAGAACTCTTATGTTAACTGGTGCATGCTGAATTTATTCGTGTGCACTCTAGGAGTGCTTAGTTTTCTGCAAGGATGACTTATGTTTAGAAGGAAAGTACTTCTCAGTATGCGTACCTATCATTTGTTACTTGTTTCTTTTAAAATCTTTTTTATTTACTTTGCTTTGCTGTAGCTACATCTGTAAGACAGTGGGGGGCACTTTAACTAGTAGTTACATTGCTGTTGTAGTACCAGTGGGCACGTGGACTGCGATCGAGCACCACATTATAAATTTTTGATTTTACAAAAAAAAAGAAAAAAAGAAAAGACCATATTGAGTTACATCTCCTGCCTGCACAAGGTCCAGACATTGAAGCTTGAGTTCTGACTGTGGGTATATTGGATCAATGTGTATGAGCATGCATGCATAGTAAGAAACTTTACTAAGTCAATAAGACTGGATCTTCAGCCCAAGTTAGAGGCCCAGGACTCACAACTGGTCATAGGATACACATCCCGACTGCTACTGCTAGATCTTGATGTCATTCCATAGCCACTGCTATTTGTGATCATGAATTGGAGACACATGATGTTAATGTGTTCCTATTAAGAACTCTTATGTTAACTGGTGTGCACTGAAGCTATTTAGCTTTGTGCTGTTGTTTAGTTGAGTCCTGGGGTCTTATGATATAGTATGGGATCATTGGATGCTGTTATCCAGTGTGTGCACAGTGTTACTTTGCACATTTATGATGTCTTTCATATTTAAATGAAAATTCACTGTAACAGCAAATGCAAAGGCATGTGACCACCAGGTATTCTTTTTTTTTTTTTCTTTTTTCTTTTTTTTAATCAACATGTTTAACATGGTGCTTGATTGCAGTCCACAACTCCACTATCTACAATTACAGTGTATCCTATGTTTCAAGGCATACTGAACCTAGTACACAGGAAGTAGGAGCAGAGATTTTAGCACAGAAAAATAATAGAAAGGATTCAGAGGGGTCAGACAACCAAAGGCTCTGACAACCATAATGCCAAAAGGCAAGCCCTGCATAATAGACACCTACTCTTCAGCACGATGTCTTGAAAACCAGCCAGCATCAAAGCAATGACACCAGAACTTGCATTTGTGATCATTTGCTGCATGTTTTCTGTGACAATTGGAACAAATAGGAACATGTGGACAGTTGACATCCGCAATTGTGGGTGGGATGGGTGGGTTGGCCTTAGGATTGCCCTTGCAGCAGCTAGCATATTCCCAATGATGCTTCTCCAAGTGAGGTCCAGAGCAGCATGGGCAGTGTATTGCCTCTGCCTTGCAGGAGTTGGTGGGGTGACCCCAATGCCAACAACGTTGGCATAGGGGGATTCTGGGTCGGGCCTTGGCAGGCTGGATGACACACCAGGCAGAGCTGATAGTGACGAATTGACCATTGAGCTTCTTGACATTAGCTCCAGATTGGGAATCCCAGACATCAAACCAGACAGTTGTGGTGTCCGAGTGTTTAGAGTTGTGCATAATGCACAGTTGAGCAGTGAGCCCAATAGGTGGCTCAGAAGCTGCATGGAGAGCATGTGTGACATTGTCTTTAGTCACAGGGTAAGGAATGTCGAGTATCTTCAGGTAAGACCTCGAGCATGGGACTTGAGCCCCAGTCAAAACTAAATAGGCCCAAATAGAGTGAAATAGAAATCTAGTGAGAATCGGTTCAGGCCTGTTCGTGACCCATTTTTGGGTGATTTCAAGTGACCCTCATTGATTACTTTTGATTTCAATCCATCCAAATCTATTATACTCAATGAACATTGAATTCATCCGATCTATTGATCATTGATTATTATTGATTATAATCGAGTCTCATTGAGGTAGTTCAATATAATTTATGGTTGTTCATCTGAATCTAGTCTATCTATGATGTTCCTAGATGTCCAATTCTCGTCAATACTAATCAATACACATCAATACAGGTCTAATGCCTAGCGAGGACGTCACTCACCAAATACTACGATGTCCTAAGTTGACTCTGGCCATAATGAAGTCAGTTACTTGTCAGAAAGACCGTCATACAAGCATACTGAGCAGCATAACAAGGCAAGCCAACATGTACGAGAGAGTTCCAGAGTTCTAGGCAGCGTTCGGAGTCTAAATCCAGTTCGATTGGCAGGAGTGCAGGGCAAAAGTCTAAAATAAATGCGAGTGTGAACGAGACAAGCATAAGTCCAGCAACTGAGCGAGCAGAGTATCAAATAAGTCCAGTGAGCGATGAAGATGAGAGTCCGGAAAAGCGAGTCCAAGAGGTTGACCATGAGCAGAAGAGGGTTCTGAGATCTATTGAGAGTGTTTCCTTCGAAAAGCTTTTAATCTGTGAAAAATGGGTTTCAGTAAATGATCATGCAAGCTGGAAAATGTCATACAATATCCCATTGGAGAGGCTTTGAGCTCTTCTCCGGAGCATAATGGGAACGAAAGGGATGATGTTCTCATGCATTGTGATGGGGAAGGATGTAGCTTCTCTGGGAGACTTGGTGGTGGCCGTGATCGTGAGAAGGGGAAGGGGATCAATGTCGTTTGTGTCCTTGAGAGTGATAGCAAGATTGTGAACAGCTGTGGTGAGCCGAAGTGGGAACAGGAGTGTGGGTGAGAAAGGGAACGAGAGCTGGAACATGAGCATGGGAGAGAGCGAGATTGGCTAAGTGACTTCAGAATACGAGATAAAGAACAAAGAGCAAGATAATGATAAACTTACAGATGAGTTTGAGTAGAGGCATGAATCGCATTTTCCATGGTCCAGGGTGTGTCCACATGGAGAGGAACCCCAGCGATTTCTCGCCGCATTGAGGGCATTTCCAAACTCTTCAAGACCTTCATTAAATTCATGGATCACGGTTAGCTGGCTCTCAGGTTTCTAAAAATCCTCGTCATAGAGGAGGATATTTAGAACATTCTGAGTTACCTCACCATGCTGCCGGCCTGGGGGAACAGCTGTCTGATCTGGTGAATCCATATCCAGAACATTCTAGGGTCGTGGGTGGTCGTGGGTATGGGCGTGGTGGAAGGGGAAGGGAGATAAGAACGATGCGTGGATGCATCAGTGCAATAATCATGTGTTTGGTCATGTTTGCACATGCATCAACTAGATACCCAGTTAGGAAGCACCCAAAATAGGTGGATGCTTGACTCGGGCTGCCACTCAAGAAGCATTTCTCACAAATATCACAATTAACCACAATTGTGTGGTTTTCAAGTGCTCTCGATGCACAATGCAGAAACTGTGGTGCCCCCAAGGCATATTTGTAGTGTAAGTTCACACACCGTGATAACAATCTCGTGGCGAGCCATACTCGGATCAACCAAACAGAGGTTCTCTTTCCTCCACATGCACTACTCAAAGCTTGTTGGCCATCCATTATCCCAACAACCGCTCGAGTATTTACAGCCACAAACCACCATTTTGGGGACCTTCTTGGTCCTTGTTTGTCCACTAGCCATAAGGATAAGTCTAGAAAAAAGGAGGGGAAGGAAATAAATGAAGGGGAAAGGAGGGAGTATGAGCAGTCCGTGACAACATGGCTAGAATGCACAGCTTTGGCTGATAAAACATCGGGTGGCTGGGTGAGAATCCATGTCAATCTATTTTGATCACTGGTTTCAGGTGTCACCAATAGGTCTCAGTGGAAATCGTTGAGACCCTAATTTGGTCTATTTAGTTTTCACTGGGCTTGAGCCTTAGTGTTGATCTCAAGGCTGTTGTTAACAAATTTGGTGATCACATCGAGGTCACCCTGATCCAGTACAATAGTAGTGGAGATATTAATTCCACCATAAGCGATGTGCACATTGGTCACCCATATGGCATGTTTGTTGTGTTCAAACATGAGGTTGATTTCAGTGATGTATGTAGCGACATCAATTGTGGTGATGTCACTGATGGGAATATTGATTTGGCAGCATGATGGGCTGGTAGTAGTGGAGGAGGGCTGGCATTTAGGAGCAGGCACTTCAGACGTAGCAAGGTGGTGCATAGAGGCAATCCACTCTGGTGATAAGGAAGGGAAAGCCTGGGCCAGTTCAACCAAGGTGATATCATGATGAGGGGTAGGCCTAGATTTGGGCCCAGCCTTGAGTGCATCAGCAAATGAATGCTTAGGTTTATCTGCAGTTGGTTTCTTGACCTTGGGAACCAGCTTTTTGGAAAGCAGGTGAGGGATTTTAGCTGAACCCTTAGCCTTGGACATAGGGTTAATGACAGGTGCTGGAGTGGTGACAGCAGGTGCAGGCATGGGATGAGCACTAATGGATGGAATGCGCTCAATGGCCCATTTAATAATTTGAGTAGCAGTGACAGACTCACCGCCATCACCACTGATAGTGAGCAAGACATTGTCAAATGCCTTGTATGGGAAAGGGAAGGAGTCAAGCAATAAAGTGACAAGCCTTACATAGTATAGATGCCAGTTGACCCCAGCTTTGAGGGCAGTGGTGTGAAAAGCAGCAGGCACATTCTAGGCTTTGAAGAATGACCAGACATGACACAGGTCATCAAAAATCCTCTGAGCATCCTCGTTTTCAACCATAAGAGGAGCCATTGACAAAGAAGTTTGTTGATCCTAGGATGTAAGAGTATTATGCGGAGTGTTGAAGATGACATTAGCAAAAGTGCCAACATTGTCAGAGACAGTGATTCCTTTGCCTTTGAAAGGAGGAATGGGCTGGAGTTCACCAAAAATGGATCCAGGAGTAGCAGGTTTAGGAGGCAAAGTTGCCTTCCTCTTCTTGTGACATTTAGTGGTAGGCATTTTCAAAACAGCCTTGGCAATTTTAGCATCAAATTCTTCAGTGTCAAATTTGCTTGCTGACTCATCCATAGCATCTTCTCCAACAGTGAGAGCAGCGAAAATATTTGTAGTAGATATATCGGACATCAAGTAGAATGTAGACTAATCTCCTAAGACCAACAACCTAAAAAGGAAGGTGGTGGTAAGAGATCAAGAAGGGTGACCACCAGGTATTCTTATTGTGAAGGGCTTAATTGGATTACCATACTTGTCAAAAGCATGTGAGAGTTCATGATTCATCTCAGGTTCAGAGTTTTGCATTGGCAGATCATGATCTGGTGACATATGCATAGGAGAGCCATGCAGCAGAGAGGGAGATCTTGATCTGTGTTGAGAACCATAACTCAAAGGAGTGGTCTCATGAAAGGATTGCGAAGAAGGACTTGATATATGAGGTGGTGAAGCACTCAGACCAGGTGTTGTAGAAGATGTTGGAGGTTGAGAAGTAGTAGGAGGGACAGAAGGTGTTGCTCTATGACTATTGCTCAGAGTTGTACTCAAACTCAGTGGAAGGTCCCCTAAATCAGTGGATGGATTTTTTGGAACAGTTTCATCACCCAAATGTGTACTTAGAACAGGTAGAGGAGGCATATCCTTTAAAATTCTGCAAGTATTTCTAGCACAATGAGGAAACCACTCTTTATTGAATGTGGCAGTGGGTGATATGAAGATTGAATTATTATGCATATGTCTTAGAAAGTGAAAGGCTTTTGAGAAAGGCTCATATCCCAAGAATATCATTGGCTCAGAGTGTGGACTCACCTTATTAGCAGAAAGTTCTTTAGAGATAAAGACATATGCCCCACAACCAAATACTTTTAGATAACTGACATCAGGTTTGTTACCCAATGCAACTTCTACAGGAGTTTTCCATTTGAGGCATTGAACCAGAGTTCTATTATAGACCTGGACAGTGGTGGATATTGCAAATTCCCAAAAGGATTTAGTGAGATATGCATCCAAGTACATAGATTGTGCTTTAATGGTAATTGTCTGATTAAACCATTCAATGCAGCCATTCTGTTGATGCATGTGAGGTGCAGATGTCTCATGAACAATACTATGTGATTTTTAAAATATTGTAAATTCTGAAGACAAAAACTCTCCCCCTCAATTCATACAGAGTTATTTCATCTGAAGACTGCTCTGCTTTTCAACAAGTGCTTTAAATTCTTGGAAAGCAGCTAATATCTCAGATTTTTGCTGGAGGAAAAAGCTACAGGCAAGAGAGGAATAATTGTCAAGAAGAGTGAGATATTACTTCTTCTGATAATAAGATTTGGTAGGGAATTCTAGGAGATCAGCATGGATTAATCCCAGATACAATGGATCATGCTTCTCAGAAGATGGGAAGCCTGTCTGGTTCTTCTTGCCTAGTTGGCATTCAGGACAGATTGGATTGTTTGATGGAATGTTTATCTCTGAGATACTGGAAGTAATTTTGGAACAGTGCCTAAGAACATTTCTTGAAGGATGTCTAAATTGATGGTGCCAGATCTTATAATCAGTGTCACACACTGACATCATGATATTGATTGAAGACTAAATAACATTGCAATGCACATAGTGCAGACTTTCCTCTTTTATAATAGGTTTAGTGATCATGAAGGTACAACCTGATTTGTGAAGAATTTTTGTTTCTTCCTTATTTGCTTTAACTCTGAAACCTTGCTTCATAAAGGAGCCAAGGGAGAAGAGGTGATTTGCCATACCCAGTATATGAAACACTGGCCAAAGTGACTCAGTCTTAATCTCACTACTGATCTCATGCTCAATCAGGACAGTACCAACACCCATTACATACAACAGAGCATCTTTGTTAGCTGTCTCAATGATGCCAAAGTTGCCTTTTTTATATTTGGCAAAATCTTCGATGTATAGAGTGAAGTGGCATAAAGCACCACTGTCAAGAAGCACATGATGATCAAATTTATAATTCCCACATGAACAACATACATTAAATATATTCTCAGAATTAATATCTGCATTCATACAATGCATAGGAATAGGTGTAGATAAAATTTGAACAGGGCATCCCTGGTCAACAGATGAGCCATGTACAAAATCATCAAACAAGTCCATTATATATGGTCCATCAGAGTACCAAACTCCATGTGGCATCCCATGGGACAGCACTTGCATGGAGGCTCTTGAGTGAGCCCAAGAGAGTGAAGATGCTTGACCTCAGCCCTCTGACCTTGGATCATTCCATCATCCAGATCATTGTTTGGACTGTGAGATAATATTAGGAATAAACATCTGTGAGAATAAATTTGATATGTACACATAAACATCATCACCATAGTCTGACTCATCATTACTGAGTGACACCATGTCAGCATCAATGTGAGTCATGACAGGAGGGATTTGAGGAGCAATGAGCAACATGGGAGGAGGAAGAGAGACAGCAGGTGGAGCAAAAGAACTGGGAGGCTCAAAAAGAGGGGACTTTGCACAAGTGGCTTGAGTCTGGGAGGCTGATGACATAGCTCCCAATCATTGATCCCACAATTCAAGTGCTTTCTCACCAGCTGCTTGATAGCATGTCTTTTTAAACTTCAGTCTCTTGATGAGAGACTCCTCAACTGGAGTACTGAGGCATTCTGCCAGCAGATATGGTGGAACAGCAGACTCAAGTGCTCATGATGCCCTTGTGTCATTCACCTTCTGTTGGGTAGAAGTACCCGAGACCTTGGGAGATTTCATAATAGTTGGCATAGTGACCCTAAATGCAGAGGAAGCCTAGAAAGGCTGGGAGGTACTGGTGATCACTGGAGAAGTGATCTCAGCATTGGCACCTTTGACTAGATTGGTCTGTTGGCCCTTTCCTCCTTTTCCATGTTTTTTGTTCTTCTTTTTCTTCTGATCACTGCTACCTCCACCTTGCTGTTGATTTCCAGATTGATTACTGGAACTAGACCCTTGCTGCTGCTACTGCTGTCCTTGTGGATGCAACAAGGCAGGTTGCTGAGGGTGCTGCTGCTGCTGGTTGCCTTGTCGCTGACCACACTGCTGCTGTTGCCAGTTAGGATTTTGAGGACCCTTGAACCTCATGCCTTGACAAGACATAGCAGCTTGGTGGGCCTTTTGGGCCAACTGAAAAGTCCATTTAGTTGTTATAGCATTGCAGACATTGTCAAACATTGTTGTCATGACATCATGAGTTTGAAGAAACATAGAATCTAGTGAATTCCATTCTAGAGGCACAGCATTTAAGAGATTCATTGCACAAATAAAGGGAGGAATGACAATAGCAGGGGTTCCAGACTGAAGAGTTTGATAAAGGTCCTCAAGATATGCAAGCTGCATAGAGGGCTCAATATTTGGGTCAATCCAGAATGTCAAAGTCTTCTGATAGTCAGAATAAATCCCACTAGTGGTGTGAATCCCATAAGTGGTCTCCAAATGAGTCCAAAGAGTAGTGGTCCTAGTCTGACCGTGCTGTAACAAGTTTGGAGCCAATTTACCATCAATCACAGTGAGACATATGTTATCCATAGTCTCAAACCAACAAATGGCAGCTGTCTCATCTGTGGTGGGAGCACCAGTGATGGCAGGGACAGGGCAAGCTTGTGTGCCAGTGGTAATGTCAAGTCCAGTATAAGAAATATCTGGGATTATGGTGTAGACAAGGATATGTCTCATGTGATAGTGCCAATCCTGGAAGTTCTTGTTTCCAGTGAGCTCAGAGACAGTGGAATAAGTCATAGCAGAAGCCATTGAGATCTAAAAACAAAAGACTATAAGCATCATGACCAAATTAACAAATCAGAGCTACAAGTTCCACCAACCATATGCATAGTGTAGGGGAATTACAAATCAGGTGAGAAAGAGTATGGCAGGACCAACTGTCATATCTTTCAACAAGAACTGACAACCCCAGTGTAGTGGCAAGTGTCAAAGATATCTCAGCAATGCCACACTTGGCTAGTCAGGGCCCATAACCTGTTGAAAGCAATACAAAGCATAGCACAGTGTGAGAGATTGAAACAACTCATTACTTATGATATTGACAGTTGAGGTAGAAACATTGAAGAGCAAAGAGATATAAGAGAACTTGCAGTAGTAAAGCTAGAGGAAAACAATGTAGTTCAGAGCACAGAAGGCTTAATTATTATGGACAAAAGTACAGTTCTTATATACTAACTACTGAGGCTGTATATAATGCAATATGAAAGACAATAGGATATCACATGTACTATTACTAGTGAATAGCATAAAAGAGTGTAACTATGGAGTCCTAGGGTACAATAATGCATAGCATAATGCAGAAGTCTGTATGTTATTGTTCATCATAAAAATGTAGGATACTACTGATGGTATATATGCTATAAATAGAAAGTGTGATAGGCACATAGAGCATTTACTTAATTCAACATAAGAGAGATCCTCCTCGAGCCACCTAGCAAGATGATAGCAAACAAGCAAAGCCTGAGCCTACCCACTGCTGACTAAGGGGTCCACTGCCTGCCTAGCTAAAGTAGGGTAGTTAGTGAACAAAACAATGTAATGGTAACCCTTCTGTACACAAGCCACAAAGATGCCCATATGAATGGCATGGAGCTCTATATCTAGGACAGTAACCCTATCAGTAGCCTAGCAGGACTGCCAAACAGGTATGCTGCCAGCCCAAACCCAAGCTACCAAAACAGTCTGATATACTTTGTTCTAGCCCACTGAAGTATTAGTAGCTATGACAATGCAGTCATCAAGCATCAAAGCCCTATCAAGCTCAGCACTCAGAATACATAGCACATTGACATCCTCCTCCTTGGAGTCAAATTCAGTGAGCTATATGCAGTCTAAAAACCAATCTATAAGCCACCTCCCAGGATGGATCTCTGACAAATCAGTGTCAAAGAACTCCAGGATGATAGGTATACTTAGATATAAAAGCATATCAACAATAGCAGACCTTGTTACAACTCGTATGTTTCGGATCAATCCCAACTACTACTGATTATTTCCGCTGGTTTCCCTTTCTATTCCTACTGTTTTATACCTTACCATTTCCTTTGTATATTATTTGTTTCTGAATATTTCCATATACTTCCACACCTTTCTGACTCACTCCTCTTCACTTCTGCTCACTTCTGATTCCCGCCGATTATTAGATACTATTTTCCCTTTTATGCCTTCTCTGCTCAATACTGATGTTTCCACTTTATTCTTCATATTTCCTTTTATACTATGCCTGCTGTTTTATGATTTCATTCATATTTCACATGTCACTGCACATCTCTTTCCATATACTTGTTCTTCATAGATCTCCCCTACATCCTTGTTGTCTTCATCACATGTCCATCATGTCACGTAGCCTTTCCATTGATTCCACCTTTTGTTTATCACTTTCCAACATTTTCCATAGGTATATAAGTAGCGGATTACAGTCATGTACTCTCCAGTCTGATAATCAACTTAGTTCGACACTTTTGATTATTCCAACTTTAAACTATTCATCCTCTAAGTTCCTCTAAGTCTTTCCTCTCTTGTTCCTAAATTGGACCATCAGCAGTAGAACAGTGTAGCACATAAGCTGAAGCCAAGGTTCATTCCCAACTCTTTCCGATCTCGTGCCTCTGTCTCTATCTCTGTTTCCACGTTGATAGCCTCCCACCTTTTCTGACCCTTCCATGTCTATTCCCTCTCATTCCTGTCTCAGAATTTAACTGACCTGACCTTCTCAATGGAATGGCCAAGTCTGGTAAAATGGCACTGATGAGGGTCCATACTGAAAAACTCACAAGTTTCCAGGAACTGTCTGATGGAATGGGTAGACAAAAGAGTGAGGACACAGTATGCTATGTGTGACCTCAGCTTCTTAAGATGCAGATACATAGGGATGAGGTCCACTAACACCTCAACCTCACCAGATGAGGAGGTGCAAAAAGCATCTGTAATCTAGATAGCAGTTCTCTGCTGTATTTTGTTAAGAGAGGTGAGATGAGCCTAATGCAGGTACAGCCCATGACACCAAAGATAAAAGCCATACATAGCAATGGGAACCACACACAATCTGTAAAGCAGCTGCTTCTACTTAGGAGAAAGACCCTCAGTGATTTGCCAAGCATCCCCATAGCACAAACTGTGGAGATAGCCTTAGTCAAGTAATATCACACATGCTCACAGAAATTGAGCTGATAATCAAAATAAAAACCCAAATACCTCCAAAAGGTTTTTGGGCAGAGAGGAGAATTGCCTATGTAAGGGGCATATTGCAGGTCAATAGAGAGTTGTTGTTGTTCTGACAGTGAGAGAAATGAAAGAGCTCAGACTTGTTATGCTCAAGCACAAGGCCAGACACCACAAAAAGTTGAAACACAAACTCATAGGCCTGTCTCAGGTAAATGAGGTTGTTAGCCAGCTTGTGGGCCTGGGCAATGAGGATACCATTGTCAACATAAGAGAGAACATCACATTCAAGATGTGACACTCACAAGTCAAAAAGCTTGATTACTGGAGCAAGATAAAATGCTAAGAGAATGGAGAAAAGGGCCAAGCCCTGGCCAATGTCCACACCAGCAGCATAATAATCAGAGGAAGACAAGTTCTAAAGATACTTAGTCCTCTACCCAACAAGATAATAAGCAAAGAACTAGCATACATTTACCAAAAAGCTCTACCTGGAAAGTATGGCCATAAGCATGTCATGGTTCAAAGACAGGAAAAACTAAGTAATGTCAAAAGCAACAATGCTTGTCTTAAGTCCTTTAGCCCACCTGGCCTTAACCAGGTAAGTAAGAAATAAACCAGCATCCTCAGTTGACTATTGTTGAATACCACCTAGCTGGTTAGAATGAAAGACACCAAACTTGATGCTATCAAATTGAAGATGTGCAGACTCAATAAGCTTTCCAATCATATTAAGCAGCACAATAGGCCAAAACAACTTGGACATGGAATAGGAGAGCTTTTTTTATTTATTTATTTTAATTAAAAAATATTATATGATGCTCAATTACAGTCCATGTCTAACTATGTATAGGTGCAAAGCTAGAAATAAAGAAGAAAAAAGAGAGAGGAGAACTTGTTTATAACTATATAGTATGTGAACATGGGACTGAAAATACTAGAGACATGGGAGAAACTGTTATGATCTTAAGAGCTAACTCAGGTTGCAATGTTGGCAAAGGCTTGAGGGCAATCAAAGGAAAAGTACAATTGGTAAAGTGTAAAGATACAGGCTCTATCTAAGGTACCTATATACTAATGGTCCAGAGTAAAAGTATATAGTAACACAAGGTAGTACACAGAGTAGCACAGAGTAGAAGAAAATAGATGATACTGTCTACTATGATCCATGAGTCCTATCCAGAGTATGCTACCCAGAGTTATAACAACACCCTCTCCTCAGGGTTCATGTCCTCATAAACAGGTAATTAATAAAAATATCCAACTAAGATACTAACATAATAAAGGAAGGGATACCTGATGGGAGTAATAGTAGTCCTTTGCAACTGAAAAGGTACCTCTCATAGACTTTGCATGTATAGCAGGAAGAGGTGTTGATAGATTACTTCTACTTTTTGACAAGAAATCTTGCAAGATCCTTCTTAAGTCATGCAATTGCAAACTGGGTGTGATGTTTGTCACAACCAATGAAGAATGGGATGTTGTCAGGGCCTCCTTTATAGATGACAATGTGATGAGTCTCAAAGCAGGCTTGAGAATTAGTGTAATGTTGTAAAAACTCATTGACAACCTGGGACCAGTACTCATTGTCACTTTCACCATGTTTTTGTAAGGTGTAGAATTGATTAGGGGCAATGAAGTAAGTGGGGTGGATATCTTGAGGGTGTCAGCATCTTGCTTCTGAAGAAACTTGTAGAGGGTATGGGCATCTTCAATGGCTGCAGGTCCTATCATTCTATTAGCAGGAATAAAAAAGACTCATAATTGTTCATTTCAATATCCTGTTCTTTGGTCAAGTTCTCAGTTGGGTCTTCTGTAGTGGCAGGGGCCAAGGGAGTGCATTTGCCAGTGGGCAGTGGGACTGGGTATGGATTGGTGTGTGTGTAGGATTAGATAACTTCAGCAATGTGGTCAATGATGAATTGCTCTCCAATGCCATTGCATTCATGGAGTTGTTGGGCTAGAATGCACTAGAGGGAATAGGCTTTGGGCACAAGGCATATGGTTTGGATATAGCAAAGAGTGGCTGTGATGTGTTCTATAAAGTCTTGGGCATCTGACCCATAATGTCCTTCAGAACACAACTTGATGGCATTTCCTTCTAGGTTAGCCAAAATTGTGGCAAAGCTATGAGCATTGTTGATGAAGAGCTTCAGTTGTTCTTCCAATACAGCAAGGGAGTGGATTGAGTGAGTAAGGTCATTATACAGGTATAAGGGGTCTCATTGAACTTAGTTGCATGGTTCTACCTCTTCTAGGTCTACATGCCCTACTTTGGATGTAGCAGCTTTTCCTGTTGACTTAAATACTAGAGGGAGAAACTTGGCTGTGGAACATTTGGCTGATTGGAGTGTTGTAGGTAAAGGACTTTCAGGTTTCCTGGAGATCAATGATGGAGTTGTTGCAGTTGGGTAAGGTTTGATGAATAACATTACAGTTGACTGAGTAATTGTATTTAGTAGTGACAATAGAAGCAGTGATGACAATAATGAGAGCAGTAGAGGCAATTGTGAAGCTGGTGATGTAGACTCATCAAGGGGTAACTAGTACTGAAGTGATTGTCAGATCATGTTGACTGGGTTTGTGGCCATGGCTTTTTATCTGGTTTTTGAGTTTTCACCCCCCTCCCCAATTAGGTTTGCTCTGAGAACCTTGCATGGTATTCTTGGATTGCCTCCTCCACATTTGACAGATGGGACTTGGGTAACCACTGATCTTCTTCATGACTATACCCTTTCTAGTAGACAAGATACTGGACCCCTCTACCCCACTTTTAGTAACCTCAGATTTCTTCTACCTCCTACTCCTCTTCTGTATCAATCAAATTGGGTAGTGGAGGTGGAGGCTTCTGTTGGACCTGAAACTCAGGTTTTCTCACTGGTGATAGGAGTGCCTCATTGAAGACATCATGGATAACCTACTGAGGTGGTAGCTTGAGTTGATATACACTGTTCCCCATTATCTCCAAGACAGGGAAGGGGCCATATCTCTGATAATCCAGCTTCTTGCATGGTCAGTTTGTTGTGATGTTAGATGCTTCTAACCATACCCTATCTCCCACTTGGTAGTACCAGACTTCTTTTCTTTTCCTGTCATATGCAACTGCCATACTCTTCCAGTTTTGTTCCATACTTTCTGCTGCCACTTTCCATGCCTTGGTCAGCTCAGACACAAAATCTTCCACTGCTGGTGCTGGTAATAATGTTGATATAATTTTCTTCCATGGATGTATTTCATAGTTTAGGTAAAATGGGGAATGATGCATTGCCAAGTGATTCTTGTCATTGTAATGGAACTCTGCTGCCATGAGCCATGAATTCCAATCATTCTGTTTATAGCTGACATACTTCTGTAAGAAGTTCTCGACTTTTTGATTGATCCATTCCATTTGTCCATCAGTTTGTGGGTGATAGGCAGTTGATAGGGCCTATTTGATCCCAAGAGCATTGCACAGATCTCTCATAAATTTTGATGCAAACTGTGGTCCTCAATCACTTATGATTTTCTTTGGTAACTTCCAGATCTGGTCTTGATATAGTATAGTAAGCTGTCCTGCTGTCAAGGATGTGCTAGTGGGTATCACACATATCATCTTGGTGAAATGGTCAATGACAACTAAAATAGTATCATGTCTATCAGATGGTGGCAAAGGACCAATGAGATCAACAGAGATTTCCTCTCATGGGTGTGTTGGGACAGGCAAGGAATGTAGTGGTGCCACTTTCTATTCTCAATAGATTTGGGTCCTTTAGTAGATATCACATCCTCCTACATAATTCTTTACATCTCACTGTATGTCAGGCCACAAAAAGTCCCTGGTTAGCACTTCAAGTGTACAATATCGACCTAGATGTCCTGCATCTGGTGCATTGTGGAATTCTTGTATGATTCTGGACTGTAAGTCATCTTCCAGTGGGATGTAGATCCTTCCTTGATAGTGAACTATTTCATTATTCTCTGTAAACCCCCTGAATGGGTCTTCCAACCCCCTAAGGACCTTAGTTTCTTGGATTTCACTTCCTCAGATCTGTTGCTCTATGTTCATATTAACAGGAACCTTGAAGTGTGCTTCTCAGAGTAGAATAATGAGGGCTGTTGTTTCTTCCTTGATAGTTACCCTTCATATGAAGTTCTTTAGGAGTGTGACCATCTTGTCTTCTTCCTGCCATGACAAGCCTGTCATGGCAAGAAAGAATGTTGGCTTTGGTGTTAGTCTTGCCAGGCACATGTCAAATAATGAAGTTGTAATCTTGTTGTTTGAGATACCATTGCATTTGCCTGTTGTTAAGCTTCTGCAGTTCTCTGAAATATTTCAGGTTTTCATGATTTGTCCAAACTTCAAACATTTCTTGTGTATCCAAAAGATTATGCCATCAAACTTATAATGCTTCCATGATAGCAAGAAGTTCTTTGTCATAGATCTTGTAATTCTGTTCTGCTGGGCTCATAGTACATGACATAAATGCTACTGGGTGCCATTTGCTATCTTGTTCCTGAGCCAAGATGGCTCCTATCACATATCCTGATGCATCTGTTTTAACTTGGAATTTACCATCAGGTTGGGGAAGGGCCAATACTAGTTCCTCAGTGATTTGTCACTTCAGAATGTTAAATGCATTCTGCTCTTCATGGCCCTATTTTCATTTGGTTTTGCCTTTGAGTGCATTGAGTGGTCCTGCAATGTTACTAAATCTCTCAATGAACCTCCTGTAGAAATTGACAAAACTTAGAAAACTTTCTACTCCTTTGACATTAGAGAAAGTGTTCCAGTTCTTGATGGCTTCAATTTTCTGTTGCTCTATTTCAACCTTTCCATTTCCCACTTCAACTTCCAAAATGGGTACCTTTAATACTGTAAACTCATATTTGGATCATTTGAAATACAGGTTATGCTTGGCTGTGATTTCCAGGAATCTTCCTGGAGTTCCTTCTCTGACTGGGCTGGGATAATGAAGTCATCCATGTAGTTTGTCAATGTGCCATCATAAATCATTTCTCAGAAGATAGTAGTTATCATGTGCAAAAAGGTAGCAGGAGAGTTACATAGGCCAAAGAACATGGCTGTGTGTTTGAATAGGCCACAGTTGGTGAGGAATGCTGCTTTCCACTCATCTCCTTCCTTGATACAGATGTTGTTATATCCCCAAATAATATCAAATTTGTTGAAGAATTTGGCATCCTTGAGTCAATCCATAACTTTGCTGATGAGGGGAATAGGTGTCTTATCCTTGACCATATACTGATTGATTTTTTGATAGTCTTGCACCAATTGTTTCAAGCCATCTTTTTTGGGGATACAAAAGCAGGGAGCAGTATATTGTGACTTTGAGATGCATATCCTTCCTGACTTCAAGTTTTCATTGATGAAGGTGTTGAGTTCCTCTTCTTCTTTCAATGTCATGGGATATATTTTGGCTCGAAGTTTGGGGGGTGCATTGTCTGTTAGTTTAATCTCATGGTCCCATTGCATACAGTCAGGGAGTTTGTCAAAGTTGGTCTTATTGAACAGATGGGTATATTCCTTCATGTAGGCCAGTAAGTCTGCTGCCATAGTTGGGTCTGGTTGCTTTTCCTCCTCTTTATCTAATTCCTGGACTTAAAGCTTCTGAATATGAGGTTTGATGCATATGTCATGATGAGGAATGTCACAGCTGGGTGGACATCTTGTGAATCTGACTATACCATTCTGCCAGTTGATTTCAGGATTGTGATAGATCAGCCAATCATGTCCTAAAAGCATGTCTGCTAATTCTAGTGGCATGACTACTGCTTTGACCTGTTCTTTGTGACTGTGGGTGTTGAGAGTGATGTTGGTGTAGTGGGTAATTGGTTTGTTGCCACTGGGGGTTCTGTCTGCATTAAAAACTTTGAAGGGTCTATTGACTGGTTTTGTTGGTATTCCCAATTCTTTGACCTTGTCTTCTGAGATACAAGTATGTGTACATCCTAAATCAATGAGAGCTTTGACTGTTGTCTGTTGATTTACTGTGGGTATGGTGAGGAGTTCATGCTGAGAGTTTTATTGTTGAGGAATAATGTATTGTGATGAACATGAAACAGAAACTCTATGGTTATAGGCTTGAAAGTTCACATGTCTTACTTTGAGCCTTCTGGAAAACCCTCCTCCTTGGGCTTCTCCTCCTTTTCTGGGATTTCCATTATTGCCCTGATTCCTGGTTTGTTATGTCATGGTGCCCTACAATATTTCAAGATATGTCCAAATTTGCCACAGTTATAACATTGAGGTTGGTTGGCTGGAGCACATCTGGGTTTTGGTTCTGGGCAATTCTTTGCAATGTGGCCAAACTTGCCACAGCTGTAGCATTTGGAGTTCTCTTTGTCAATATAGTATAGTGTCTGGGGTGTCATACATCTAATCTACATGGGTTGTCCTCATCCTCCATAAGTAATACCACTGCCTGTAGTGTGGTGGTGCTTTATTTCCATGAACTCATATCCCTTTCCTACTGTGCTGATGCAGCTGATCCATTCCTTGTAGAAATTAGGTTGGTAATCTGCAGGGTATCCCATCATGGTTTTGATAACATCAGGGCAAACATGTTTCTTCAATAAAAACAGCATTGTTACAGTGAATTTTCAATTGACCTTAAAAGGCATCATTACAGTGTAAGATAACACTGTACACTGAGAAACAGTAACAATTGATGATCCCTCTAAGTAATAGGGACCATGTAGCATCAGTGCACACACTTTGCAAAGCAAGTGTATCTCTTAGAAGTCAGTGCACACAGTGTTAACAATTTTGAGAACACATATATAATAAAACTAAATGTGTATCTTGAACCCATGATCACAGGTAGTGACAGCTATAGAATGGCATCGAGACTTAGCAATAGTGGTCAGGATGTGAATCCTATGACCAGTGATGAGTCCTGGGCCCCTAGCTTGGGCTAATGGTCAGGTCTCTAGGCAATTGTGAGAAGTGTCTTACTATGTGCATGTGTGCATGTGCTCTGGTACAGAATGATCCAATGGACCCAGAATGATATATTGCTTATGATTGCCGAGCTTTACAAAGTATGTCTTGACAAATCCAGAATTAGTAGAGTTCCCTAGATGACTTGCCAGATCTACTAGAATCAAATTTGGCTCTCACAGCAAGCCAATCACAGAACAAATACAGAACTATTTCACATGAGTGTACACTCCTGTTTTTCTGTTATATTCTGATTGGGCAGTTCCTAAAAATGACACTTGTTTAATGTTTCATTTGTCATACATCATATTGTAAAATCATCATAACTTTGTATTTGTTTTTACCTTACTCATGAATATATAAACCACCTCTTAGGACATATGTCTAAAAATAAACCCACTTGCTATGGCTGCACTCTGAGGATTGTGTATAAAATGATCATCTAAAGCATGTGCTTAAAAGTAATTTGAAGTTTCTTTGGTCAGAGCATCAGTAGTAGAGAAATAAAAGCTAGAACTATATTATATAAAACATCAGATTCAATAAGTTGAGAACTACAAGACTAATTATAAAGATTGGCCCCTTGTGTATTGCATCTACCAATTGGCTTTGAAGACATCATGCAGTTGGAGTCAGTGCACCTGAGGTGTTTTAGTGTGATTTGTAGTGTCAAGTATAGCTCCTCAGACATTCTTGTTGCATTAACTTGAGTTCTGTTATGGTGACACTGGATTATTTGTAATCAAGTGCATTAGGTCATCCTCTACAGGAAGCCTAACAGAGGAGGCTCTTCATGTTAGCGAGTTCAGGTTTATTAAGCAGCTTTACAAAGCTTAATAATAGAACCTGTATGTACTCAATACACCAATAGATAGTACCAGTCCAAGTACTAGTCCATTGACCTATCAAGGGTCCACTAACGACTCAAGAGGTTCTTCACCAGGAGTATTAAGTACAGTAATAGAATACTCAGATCAAAGTATTCTATCGAGAGAGTCTTAAGAGTTATAGCAAGAGTCTTATCTCAGACCTTCAAGATCACTCAGTATAAAGTTAAGAGTCTCTATTCTCGAGGCTCCACCTAACCAAGTAAGAATAATGGGTTCCTCTTGTTAGTTGAGCTTGCTTATATACTGTTCTACATTGTATGTGCTTATTTAGATACTAAACTCTACACTAGATACTGTATAGTTAAAGGTCTATGATGAATGAATAATAAGATGTATGTTCAGTAAGATATACAATAGATGATTGAGAGTTATGAAGATATAAGTGAGGGACTTTAATTAACAATCTTCATTAAGGGATGCTAGTCATTGATGCTGACATTGAGATAGAAGTTAAGGAGTATTAAAGATGTACTTCTATCAATAAAGCAATGCAGTTCTAACAATAGTTAGAATGCCTAATGTCCAGGTTCTAGAATGTTGTAGAAGGTTGTGGAACCTTCTGGAACATCTAAGAATAGTGTAGAACATTGTAGAACATT
>KQ962613.1:47593-74393 GCA_001563735.1 Leucoagaricus sp. SymC.cos
TGATCGTAGAGGTATTACTAATAGATTAGTAATCCAGATAATAATAGAGATGCTTAGTAAGCATCTGATGGGATCATAATTTGTAAGCATGTTACATAATCATAGTAATAATGATTATGTTGAGGTTTGGTTAATAGTCTTGTGTATACAAGCTATTAGGATGTAGTTGTTATAGACGTCCTTACTATGTAAGGCATCTTGTAGTGTTAGTTATTACACTACTTTGTAGGTGTTCATTAAGACTCTACTTTCATCATGTCTAAGGACATGATTAAAGTATAGTCTTTGAGTGTTTAGACAGTCGTCTTCAGCGCTTACAGTTTTCAGCACTAAAGTATCCAGCACTAAGATAAATATTATAAAATCCAAATAAAATATTGAATTTCATAACAAGTTCTTTGGCACTTATAGTGGTTGTGGTAGCTCTATAACTCGAGTCTTGAAGTTAGAATTGATTAGTGCCTTGTGCTGTGAGCTCTCTACTACAAATGCTTTCCCAACTTGTCTAAGTCATCCCCAACACCCTAATAACTTCACCTATCCTTTTTATCTGTGTTTCCTCCTTGAATAACTGTTATGACTCTGGGTAGATTACTCTGGACAGTTCCATGGACTGTAGTTTTATTTCCTATGGCCTGGCATTACTCTGCACTCCCTACTCCTGTATACTCTGTATTACCTCATTCCCTTAGTATAAGTATCCTGGGTAGAGCACTGTATTCCCTATGCTTTACCAATTGTATCTTTCCCTTGCTCGCTGTTACAGTGAATTTTCAATTAACCTTAAAAGGCATTATTACAGTGTAAGATAACACTGTACACTGAGAAACAGTAACAATTGACAATCCCTCTAAGTAATACAGACCACATAACACCAGCGCACACACTTTGCAAAGCAAGTGTATCTCTTAGGAGTCAGCACGTGTAGTGTTAACAATTTCAAGAACACATATATAATAAAACTAAAATGTGTATCTTGAACTAACAATCACAGGTAGTGGCAGCTATGGAATAACATCAAGACTTAGCAGCAGTGGTCAGGATGTGAATCCTATGACCAGTCATGAGTCCTGGGCCTCTAACTTGGGCTAATGGTCAGGTCTCTAGATAATTGTGAGAAGTGTCTTACTATGCGTGCGCGCTCTGGTACAGAATGATCCAATGGACCCAGAATGATATATTTTTTATGATTGCCAAGCTTCGCAAAGCACATGTTGACAAATCCAGAATTAGTAGAGTTCCCTAGATGACTTGCCAGATCCACTAGAATCAAATTTGGCTCTCATAGCAAGCCAATCACAGAACGAATACAGAACCATTTCACATGAACATGCACTCCTGTTTTTCCATTATATTCTGATTGGACAGTTCCTAAAAATAACACTTGTTTAATGTTTCATTTGTCATACATCATATTGTAAAGCCATCATAACTTTGTATTTGTTTTTACCTCACTCATGAATATATAAACCACCTCTTAGGATGTATGTCCAGCAAGAAACCCACTTGCTATGGCTGTGCTCTGAGGATTGTGTATAAAACAATCATCTAAAGCATGAGCTTAAAAGTAAATTGAAGTTTCTTTGGTCAGAGCACCAGTAGTAGAGAAATAAAAGCTAGAACCATATCATATAAAACATCAGATTCAATAAGTTGAGAACTACAAGCCCAATTATAAAGATTGGGCCCTTGTGTATTGCATCTACCAATTGGCTTTGAAGACGTTGCACAGTTGGAGTCAGTGCACCTGAGGTGTTTTAGTGTGATCTGTAGTGTCGAGTATAGCTACTCGGATATTCTTGTTACATTAACTTGAGTTCTTTGGCACTTATAGTAGTTGTGGTAGCTCTATAACTTGAGTCTTGAAGTTAGAATTGATTAGTGTCTTGTGCTGCGAGCTCTCTATTACAAATGCTCTCCTGACTTGTCTAAGTCATCCCCAACCCTCTAATAATTTCACCTATCCTTTTTATCTGTGTTTTCTCTTTGAATAACCTCCCTATTGACTTATCTCCCCACAAACCTGCATTACGAGCCGCAGTTTGTGATTTAATTAATATACCTTTATCCCTACACCACCAATTCCATTTCTGCCTCTTCATCGCCCTCAAGCCTTTGCCTAAGTTGCAACCTGAGTTAGCTCTCAAGGTCATAACAATAACCTCTCTATTGATTTATCTCCCCACAAACTTGCATTATGAGCCACAGTTTGTAATTTATTTCCTATACCTTTATCCCTACACTACCAATTACATTTCTGCCTCTTCAGCATGGGCTGGTTGTTGGTGCCAGATTTTCATTTGAGGACTTCAAATTCAATTAAGAAGTCCTGAATATGCATTCTTCTTGTTTGAAACTTTCTATCTTCCATTCTGCCTTTTCTCTACCCATTCCATCTGAGAATTTTGTTTCCAATTCCTTGACCCAATCATCCCAATCAAACTCTTCTGTCCATATATCCTTCATCATTTCTGTCATTTGTACTGAGGCATATGAGCCTGCAGTTTCTCCTTTCATCTTAGACAATATAGCTGTTACTCACATCTTGTTGTTGGTGATGTTATTTCCCACAATGTAAAATGCCATGCTGTGCCACCAATTATCCCATTTGCTCCTTGAGCCATTGAAATATCCTGGTTTGGGTATAAATGATTTGTGCTAAGTTTGTATGATTGCCTGTGTGATAGGTACAGGTGTGGGGACTCCTCCCATATCTATTCCTTCATGTTCTTGAGATATTTCTGCAGTGCTAGTTGATTCTTCTGTGCTTGTTTCTTCTGGTGGTGACTGTTGACTAATGTTGAGTGATCCTAGTGCTGCTGATAGATGTTCTAGCTCTCAAGCAGATTTTTTTTTTTTTAATTCAAAAATTTATAAGGCAGTGCACATTAGCAGTCTACCTCTCAGGAGAGCCCAGGGACTGAGATAAATACATGTCATTGAACTGTACTACATAATTGACTGGTTCTAGTTACCCAAACCAACCATCCATACAGCCCAAGTCCAAATTTCCCAATCCTCCAGTCACCAACTGAATGAGAGGTACTAGATCTAATGAATGTGATCCAAAGGGGTCAACCTAACAGCATCTTGGAAATGAGTGCAGCACTAGGTGTGATCAGTCACCAGCCACATTAGCAGCCAGCAGTGAGAGGGCATGGAGCTCCCTCAAAAGAAGCTGGTACCATTGAAGGCAACTACCATGGGGTTTCCACAACAACCAGTGAAAGAGTAGGGGAGCAAAGCTACACCCCATGGAGAAGAGAGAAGAAGGTGAAGGAGCAAACTTGACTCAATGCCAGTAGAGAGGTGCCAACAAAACACCAACACTGGAGAGGGTACAGTGGGTAACTGGCTGAAGAGAGGAGGATTGAGTCAAGTGCAATGAAGCACTTGACTGAAATAGCAGCAGCTTATTCAGCTGAACCACAGATTTGGGGGCCACAAAGATGACCAGGGAATGTGTATGGCCCAAGCACACCAGAGTGTGCCCAGACCAGCAGAGAGGCTCTAACTGACCACTGAAGCAGAAAGGAGCAGGAGAGAGAAAGCAAAGGAGGCAGAAACTACCTCCTACTAGAGAAGAGCAGTGGAGGAGCGAGCTTGAACTTGACACTGAGAGAGCTGGTGGACATCACAGTATCCCAGCAGCAGTAAGGAATAGATGTCGCAAACCCTAAAGTGATAGATAGTGCAGTCTGCAAGTGACCCAAAAGTTGGCAAGACTGCAGAGGAGGATGCACCCCAGAGTGAAGATGGTGGTATATGGGAAAGAAGGGTTTCACTCTCAAGCAGATTCTCCTTCTACTTCTTCATGTTCATGTTCAGGTTCAGGTTCTTCTTCATCTGTTTCTATTGACAATTCTTCTAGTGTCTCATTGTCTCATTCCTCCTGTAATAACTGTTGTATGTATTCCTCATCTTCCAGTTGCTCAGCTATACTTGCTGCTAATGCTCATTGTCATTTTCTTCTGGAAGGATCATCCTCCTCATAGGACCAATGTCATTTATGCCTTTGTTCCATTTGGCAAGGTGAGTTAGTGATGCTTTACCAAATGTTACAACCTTAAGAGCTAACTCAGATTGCAACATTGGCAAAGGCTTGAGGGCAATCAAGGGAAAAGTATAATTGGTAAAGTGTAAAGATACAGGCTCTACCCAATGTACCTATATACTAATGGTCCAGAGTAAAAGTATGGAGTAACACAAGGTAATACACAGAATAGCACAGAGTAGAAGAAAATAGATGATACTGTCTACTACAGTCCATTAGTCCTATCCAGAGTATGCTACCCAGAGTCATAACAGAAACAGTATTACTATCAGGAAATGAGATAAAAAATGTATAAAAGGGAAGGTCTGAGAGCAGATGGCAGAAGATAAGACTAAGGTCATGTATAAGGAGCTTACTGGTATGACATCTCATTAACCAGAATGCAGAGGAGTTGAGGGTAGGGGTGTGGAGATACTAAGATGCAGCCCAGCACATTAGTGAATAGGAGTAGTGGGAGGAAAGAAGGTTGGAGCATCAGTGTTAAAAGTGAACACCTAAGGATTGTATGAGAGGAAGTCAATAAATTGACTTAACATGTGGATAGAAATGTTCTCTCTGATATATAAGGGGCAGCTGATGACAATGTGTTCCCATGATTTGAGAAAGAAGCCACAGCAACAATTGAAAGCTTCTCTAGAAAAGAAACAACTTCTATAAGTGCTAATAGGAGCATGGTTGGTAATAGTATAGACTACCCATGTGACAATGTTGAAGTTTGTGACTATGTGACTAGGATTGTCATTATCAAGGGAATAAGAAGAGTAGAGTTTCCTGAGCTAGGAACCTCTATTGTGGTATTGAGGGAGGATGATATCACCCTTGAAGTGTTTGCTGTGAAGCATGAGAAATAACTGTCCACAATATTATGCATTGTTACAAAAAGGATCTTGCCATGATTTGAGGCAAGAGTTGGTAATTTTCTTTTGAAGAAATAACATAGAGACACTTGGGTGCAACCCAGCATGTTGGTGATTCAATTTGGCCATAAGGTGGACTTTGCATAGCATACAACAAGTGAGTCCAGGCCTATTGTCAGACACATTGCAATCACATTGGGTGCTTTTGGATGGAACATACTAGAACCCAATAGACTGGGTTCTAGAATGGCCTAGCCATGGGCATAGAGCTTTGACTGCAGCTAATGAGTGATATTGGCTAGGATAGATCAATGGGTCTAGAAGGGCTCTAGAAGATACAATGTGATCAGTAAGAAAAATGATGTGTTTGATTCCAGAAATAATAACAGCTTCACAGATTGCAAAATGTTGCATAGCAAGCTCAGCTTTGGGGGCAGTACAATATCCATTAGACAGAGCAAGAGAGTGGAGGAGGGTATCCTTGGACCAGATTTGGTAACATGCATTAGATTGTATATTGGGATTGTTGGGAACACTACCATCAATGACAACAATGGCAGTATCAGAGAGGGAGTGGAGACAGGAGAGCTCTGCATTGAGGTGCTGGAAATGCACACCAAGTACCTTAAGATTTGACTTAGCAAAATCAAAAAATGAAAAACAGTCAGAAAAAGTGTCTAGTAAATGAGAACCAGGAAAGTTATCTGGATCTAGAGGTTTGAAAACCTCTGTATTGTTAAGCAACATCATGTCAGCCTCTATTGCCAACCCCTCTACTGCCAGCTTTTCTTTGTCAGACATAAGGTCAATTGACCTAGAATGAGGGAGAGTGCTCTTGGCATTTAGAGTACTTAGGATGGTATGAATAATGTGAGAGCAATCTAGTAGAGCATAACAGAGACTGAATCATTTGGCAAGTTTTTTGAGATGGAGATGAATGGGGACTAGGCCTGTGATACATTCAATTCCACCAGCAGAGAATGTGTGGAAGGCACTAGTAATCCAGAGGGTAGCATTCCTTTGGATATGTTGTAATGTTAGGAGCTTGAGGTTAATATGAGTGCCAGAATAATACCATATATAGAAGCCATAAATAGCAAGGAATATGACACAAGACTAATAGAGGAAGTGTTTTTGATAAAGTAGAAGGCCATGTATTGAATTACCAAGCATTTTCATAGTGTGGACAGATGATAAAGCTTTGGTAGACCAATAGCAGATGTGTTCATTGAATAGGAGTTGGCAATCAAAAAAGAGTCCCAGATATCTTTGGGCTGACAGGGGGAGAGGAAGTGAAGAGGGCAAATTCTATTTGTTATGACATTCATGCCAATTCTTGCCTTGAGCAATAATAGTTCCATCATCAATAAAAGAGAGAAAAGATAAAAGGCCAGCATTGTCTGAACTAGCTAGATAGAAAATAGGAGCAATGTAGAGACCAGAAAGAATAGGAGAAAGAGCTGAGCCCTGTCCAACACCAGTATTAGCATCAAAAAAGGGGGAGCAAAGAGAATTATAAAGATAGGTGGTGGAATGCCCAACTAAATAATTAGCAAAGAAATTGACAATTTGAGAAGAAAGTCCTTGCTTTTGAAGAATAGCAAGAAGCATAGAGTGATTAAGGGAGGGAAAGAATTGGAAGATATCAAATATAAGAACACTCATGTGTAGATCTTTAGCCCATCTAGTGCAGATGAAATGAGTGAGGTAGATGCCAGCATCTTCAGTGCTACATTGAATGATACTACCAACTTGGGAAGGGTGAACAGCTTTGAATTTAACAGCTTTGAACTGTATTCATCATACAAGTATTTTTTCAATTAGCTTACCAAGAGGGTTAAGAAGCATGATTAGTTGAAAAGCTTTAGGGACATCATAGGAGGGTTTGTTGAGTTTGGGAATAACAACTGAAACTGACTCTTTGAAGTGTCTAGGCCAGCAACCAGTGTCAATACAAGCATTGGCAAGATAGAGAAAAAAGAGGAGAATATACTCATCATATTGAAAGAGCATTTTGTGGTGAGCCCATGATATATGATCAATACTGGGGGCAGAAGTATTGGAAGTGTCTTTGAGCACTTTGTGAATTTTGGCACTAGAAAATGGTGTCCAAGAGTGAGTAGAGATAGAAGGAAGATTGTTGAGAACAGAAGTGTTAACATTGCTATCACTAGTAGAGTTGTAGGTACCATCAAAAGCTTCCTAGAGCAACTTGATAGTATGGCATGGTTGACCTTTGTAGCTGATGGCTTTTGCAGGTGGTAATTTGTGATCTTTAACCCAGTTTATAAAGTCTCAAGGCTGTCAGTTTTTTTCAGCAATTTCTTCAATTTTTGAATCAAAGAATTTTCTTTTGATGACATGTACCTTCCTCCTGAAGGCAGTCTAGTTTTCTTTTGTCCTCTCCTTTCTATAGGCCAAGAACAGTTCTTTACAATCTCTATTCCACCATGCCTTAGAGTATGTAAAAATATTACTCATAGTAGTGTGTTTGTCCTACACAACACTTATAAGGTCAGCAATCTGCACTGAGATGTTTTGGATGTCCATCTCAGTTGAAAGATCCACCAACTGAAGTACTAAAAGCCCAACAGCCAACTTTAATAAAGTTCTTTTCTTTATCAGAATTTTGTTTAATTCTCTTGCATTGGACAGGAATGAATAACAGTGATATCAGAACAGTGATGGACAGAGGCACATGGTCTGATGTCATTCATTGATTGGGATATATGTGATGTCCATCTGAATCAACAGCATTGGACAGGAAGATGAGATCAATCACAGTACTTGATTTAGAATGATCAAAGGGATAATTGGTGGGCACATTGATTATAGGACATGATCAGTCCATGTTGAGATCTATTATGAGGTCAGTCAGCTGGTCAGTATATTTGGAGTGATGAGGGTAGCTGGGATCCCAGTCATTGGAATAAATGTTGAAATCACCTCCTATGTATAGAAATAAGGGGAGAGTGAGAGTGCAGTGAAGCAAATGATCTAGAGCAGTATATTTGTCATCAGAATATATGTTCATGAGGTAGTGAATTTGATCCTTGTATAAAAGGGAGATGACAAGAATGTCTTGGTCAAGCTCTGTGAATGACATATTGATTGATGGCTATAAGTATGATAGATAACAATGAATATAGACATTGCTTCTTTATCTGGTACTCCCATCTTCTTGGGTGGTAAACAAGTGCAAACACCACCATTGTCATCTTTCTCACTGAGCATAGTCCTACAGTGGGCAAAAAAACTGTTTGCATATTAGTCACTTTTGAAGAAATGGACATGTATCTTAACAAATAAAAAAACTAAAAGTCCCAAGATATTCTCCAATGTACATTAGAATGTTGACTACAGATTAAAAAAGCAATCATGTGATTTGGCCAAGAAATGCCAAAAATAGCAGTATACACAATTTGATAGCTCATTTGAACAGTTTTTTTGCTGGCAATATTACTATTAATAAGTCATAGTTATCAGTACTTAGTGTGTCCACCCTTGGCTTTAATTACTGCTGCACACCTTCTGGACATACTAGCAATTAGATTCTGTACTACTCCCTTGGGAATATCATTCCATTCCTTCTCTACCCTCTCCCAAAGCTCATGAACACCCTTTAGTAGGATTTCATACTCAATGAGCTTTTTTTTTAGATGATCCCATAAGTATTCAATGGGGTTTAGGTCTGGTGATTGTGCAGGCCACACAAGGACCCTGAAATCCTGGTCTTCAAACCACTTCTTGGCCAATTTGGAGGTGTGCTTGGGGTCATTGTCTTGTTGAAAATAGACATCTTCTACCTTATATCTATACCACTCCAAGGATTTTAGGAGTTCATCTCCTAGAATTTCAGTGTAAAGCTTTGCATCCATCCTACCATCAATCCTGGTAGCAAATCCAGTTCCCTTCCATCCTATATAGCCCCACATCATCAGATTTCCTCCTGCAAACTTGACTGTTTCCTTGATCCTTCTGGAATCCTGCCTATTCTCCTTGTCTACCCACACCTGCTCTCTGCCATCTGATCCCAGCCTATTGATTTTGGTCTCATCTGACCACCAGACCTTTGCCCAGTCATCTACTGTCCACTCTAAATGCTTTTCAGCAAACTCCAACCTAGCCCTTCTATGCCTTTTCAACAACAAAGGCTTTCACTGTTTGGCCACTGAGACCATATCAGTTGTTCTGAGTGCATTCCTGACTGTTTGTGGAGTGACATCCTGGTTGCTGATAGTGGAAAGGGATTTAGCAGCTTGCACTGCATTCTTGATTTTTCCAGTATGAATTGCATGCTTGGTATAGACAATATTAGAGTTGCTGAGCATTTTTGGATGACCTCCAGAGGACACCACTGCTTCAGGACAGTAGTTTTGACAAATCTTGGCAATAGAACTGGCCCTTGCACCAGTCTGTGCCTTGATAGGGGCATAGGAATGTCTGGGGGTGGGAAGAGTGACAATAGTAGTAATAGCTGCTTTAGAGAGGGGTTGCATGATTGATTGGAGAAATAGAGTGGCTGGTGATGGTTGTTATATACCTATTTGATATCTAGTCACATGATATTGTTGATTGTTTAATAATATATCAACAAAGTCATGTGATACTATACAATTTTTAATCTGAAACTGCCAGCAAAAAAACTGTTCAAATAGGCTATCAGATTGTGTATATGGCTATCTTTGGCAATTCTTGGCCAAATCACATGATTGTTTTTGTAATTTGTAGTCAACATCCTAATGTGCATTGGAGAATATTTTGGGACTTTTAGCTTTTTTATTTGTTAAAATATCTGTCCATTTATTCAAAAGTGACTAACATGCAAACAGTTTTTTTGCCCACTGTATCTGTCCCATCAATCTTAGAACCAAGTACCCCCTGCCACCATGTCTGACTTCCTGCCTGCAAATCTGGGGGTGCATGCTGATCTATTGATGGCACACCTTGCTGTGTCATCATCTCTCAACTGCTCTTCCCCATGCATTCCTTTGGCCTTCTCTGGGACTAGGATTTGTCCTGGCCCTGGAGGAGATATCCCCAAGAATTCACTTTTTGACCCTGGCCATACTCCTAAGATGGCTGCCAGGACCAGTTGTTTTGCTTGCCATTGTGAGCATCAGTGTGGGCCTCTTTATTCTTCTCAATCCTGCTCTTGAGGGTCATCTGTCTCTTCCAAGGAGGAGAGTTCACCCACTCTTTTGTTATCTCATGCCCAATTCCAGAAGGGCTCTTCCCAACATGTGGCCACCCTGCTGCCCAGTGCCCCTTTGGGGCCTACTCCTTTGGCCCTGGATGAGGCTGCTGGCCTTGATGCCAACTTTTGAGCAATTTAGGCTTTGCTCACCTCTTGTTCCTCCTTTATAAGGAGTGTTCATGATGTGGGCATGGTCCCTCCCTTTGATTTCAGCCCACACATTGTGAGGATGGCTGAATTTGCATTGTATGACTCTTGGGATTCACTTTTGGTGTCCTCTAAGAAACCTCTTGTCTCTGAGTCTGTGTATGATGCAGTCTCAGTTCTCTTCCCTTCTTCTAAGTAATTGGAGGATATTACCATGTGTGAGCCTACTGCTCTGCTTGTTGAGATTGTCTCTTCTCAGGTCACAGCTCAGATTTCTGCCCTCTCTCCCTCTAGTGTGCTGGCTGGCTTGCCCAAGAGTGCCCTGGCTAGTCCTTCTGGGAGTGTTCCTGCCCTGCCACCTCCTAAACCTCAGAGTATCAGGAAGATAAAGGTAAAGAAAGCTGCTGAGAAGAGGATGCTCTCTAAGGGCATTTCTTCTCCCATGCCTAGTACTTTTAAGCCAGGTGCCAAGTCTTTTGCAGCTGCCACCCAGACTTGCCTTGCTCCTGTGGCAGATTCATCTGGCTTAGTGGAGAATTTGGTGAATGTCACCAGATTCTTCCCAAATCTTACTCCCTCTGTTATCATGGCCCTTCTCCAGGCTTATCAGGTGGCTGCTTGCCCTTCTGCTCCTGCTCTAGCAGTTGCAGGGTCTAAGCACCCCATCATGCCTTCTGCCCCTGCCCCTCCTGCAAAGAAGCCCAAGGCTACTACCCAAGGGCCCTTGAGGAGGCAGATTTTTTTCATCCTGGATGACCCTATGGCCAGGCCTCATCTCGAGGAGATTCCCTGCCTTCTCAACTGCTATCTGGTGGATCACAGCATCATCAGCTTCCATGCAGAGTCAGTGGCCATTGCCTATGGTGGTTAGTCCATCAGGACTAGCAACATCACTATGCTTGAGCAGCTTACTCTTGTACAGGAGTGGCTGGGCAAGCATTTCTCTCTGACAGGCTCTGAAGCCTATCTCCCCACATCTAAAAGCTTTCTTAAGCTTTTGGACATTCCTTTCCTGAGGGCAGATGGTTCCCACATCTTGTCACAACATATTGAAGAGGTTATAGGGCATTCCCCCTATAAGAACCACTTTGTGCTTGTGGGCCCCATTTGTGTGGTCCACAATTCTGCTGTGTCAAATACTGCAATAGAATAGTTCAAAGTCTGGGACTCCCAGAGGGGCACTCATGCTGCTAATCTTATAGGGCATTCTCTTCAGTTTGGTCATTGGGTCTCATGTATTATTGAGGCCAATGTGAATCCCAGGGCCTCCCTGTGCCAGCATTGCTGGATGTGGGGGCATTTGTCTCAGTCTTGCCACTTGAAGACACCTTGGTGCCCTCTCTGTGGTGGTCCTCACTACCAGGATAGCCATTGTGCTTTCACTGGTTGTTGTAAAGAGAACCCTCATCAGGATATTCCCAAGACCCCAGAGGGCCAGCCTTGCTCTCACCCCCCTTGTTGCCTGAACTGTTGTCAGGCTCACACTGCTACTTCTGAGCAGTGTCCTTTCTGGTGCCACTGGTTTGATAAAGACTGGCTGCACTCCAAGTATCAGGAGGTACATACTCATTGAGACATTCATGCCTCTAAATCTAACTGCTCTCCATCTCATGTCTAGTAGTCCTACTGAAGGACTGTCTGGAGGTGTAGTTCAGGACATACATATTTTCAGTCAGAATGTGAATAGGAATTATGCATATGTAGACTATGTACTTGAGAATCTCAAGGACTCTTTTGATATTCTCTTTATTCAGGAGCCTCCTTGGAGGACCATAAGACAAATGGTGTCAACGACCTCTGTAGGGGGCAACGATGTTGTGGGTGCTTCTAAGCACCCTGATTGGCTCTATATGGTAAGGCCACCTACTGATAAGCATTGCCCACATATTATGGCTTATGTCTATAAATGTCTGGCTCATCTTTGTCCCTCCATGGGGCAGGACATTATTGACCACCAGGATGTGTTTGTCCTATCCCTCTTCACATTGAAGGAGGTGGTGAATTTTCTCAACATCTATTCCAATGACGCTCATACTGCTATCAACCTTCTGTCTTGGGAGGTTGATATGCTCCCTGCTTTTGTTTACATGGGCAGTGACTTTAATTGTCACTCAGAGGTGTGGGACCCTACCTGCACCTTGCACCCTCTTGTTGTGCAATGCCTGTTGGAGTTTGCTTTGGATGTTGGGCTTGAGTGGGCCCATCCTTCTAATCTGGGGGTGATGCATGTTCTGCATAACCCTGATCTTGCAGGTTCAGTGATTGATCTGGTGTTCACTGGCCCATTATCTGTGCAGTCTGATCTTCCTAGATTGGATCTTGATTGCTGTGGACCTTTGGACCATGTCCCAATCTCTACTCTCATTCCTATCTCTGAATCTGAGATTAGGATCTCTCACATGGTGATTCTGAGGGAATCTCCAGAGGAATCTGGGTTTCTTGTCAATCTTACCACTGGTCTTCAGGCCCTTGATGTTGAGGACCTATCTTCTCCCAATCAGATTGAGGTGGCTGCTGTAGCAGTTGCAGAGGTCTTTTTCTCAGTGTGGAATGCCTATACCAAGGAGGTCATTGTTACTGCACATTCTAAGTCTTGGTGAGACAATGAATGCACATGTGCTATTGCCAGATACTAGGCATCTAAAGATCCCACCCACTGGAAGTTGTTTTGCAAAGTGGCCCACCAGGCTAAGCAGCATTTCTTTGATGTGCACATCAAGGAAATTGCAACTGAGAATAAGCAACCCTGGGACCTTATGGCCTGGGTTAAGCTCTGCTTGCTCCCTCCCTGTGAGGCTATCTCATATTGGGGGGAGTCATACTATGATATGGATGTCCTGTGGAGGGCACTCGATGAGACTTACAACACTACCTCTGGGAGGCCTTGTGATCCTGCTGTCTTGGAAGAGCTAGTCCCACTGCAGGAGTAGGACTGGGTTCCCTTTTCAGGACTGGAAGCAACAGAGGTACTTTGTGCATGTTCATCACATTCATCCCCCAGCCCAGACC
The DNA here is from genome assembly GCA_001563735.1 of Leucoagaricus sp. SymC.cos. NCBI lineage: Eukaryota > Fungi > Basidiomycota > Agaricomycetes > Agaricales > Agaricaceae > Leucoagaricus > Leucoagaricus sp. SymC.cos. The sequence goes on from KQ962613.1 coordinate 60,858, forward strand.
ATGTTATGTGGGTCCATTTGAAGGAGGTTCTCTCAGATGATGATGTTCTGAGGAACTTCCTTAAACTGGCTAATGCCTGCCTTGAGGTTGGGTGTTGGCCTTGTGATTTCAAGAAATCAGTCTCTGTGGTTATTCCTAACCCTGGTAAACCCTCCTACTTGACACCCAAGTTGTTTAGGCTGATTGTTCTGCTTAACATACTTGGAAAGCTTATTGAGAAGATGCTCTCTGTGTGTCTTCAGTTTGACAGCATCAAGTTTGGTGTCTTTCATTCTAACCAGCTAGGCAGTATTCAGCAGAGGTTGACTAAGGATGCTGGTTTATTCCTCACCCACCTTGTTAAGGCAGGGTGGGCTAGGGGACTCAAGACTAGTGTTATCACATTTGATATCACTCAGTTCTTCCCATCTTTGAACCATGATATGGTCATGGCCATTTTGTCCAGGCAGGGATTCCCCACAAATGTGTGGCACTTCTTTGCCTCATATCTTGTTGGACAGAGCATGAAGTATCTTTGGAACTTGTTCTCCTCCAAGTATTATCCTGCCAATGTGGGGGTGGGTCAGGGCTCTACCCTTTCTCCTGTTCTGTCAGCATTGTATCTTGCACCAGTTATTAAACTGTTTGACTTAAGGGCCTTGCATCTTGAGTGTGACATCCTCTCTTATGTGGATGATAGAACCCTCATCACCCAGGCTCATGAGTTGGCTGATAACCTTGCACATCTCAAGCAAGCCTACAGGTTTGTGTTTAACCTTTTTACAGTGTTCAGGCTAGTGCTGGAGCACAACAAGTCCAAGCTGTTTCATTTTTCTCATCATAAGAACAATGATAACCCTCCTATTGACCTGGGATATGCCCTATATATGGGTGATTCTCCTTTGTGCCCTAAAATCTTTTGGAGGTATTTGGGGTTTTTATTTTGACTGGCAGCTCATGTTTTGGAAGCATGTACAGTACTATTCTACCAAGACAATCTCCATGGTTTGTGCTATGGGGATGCTTGGTAATTTGCTTCAGGTGTTGTTTCCCAAGCAGAAGCATTTGCTGTACAGGTCATGTGTGGTGCCTATCACTATATACAGCTTTCATCTTTGGTGTCATGGGCTACACCCACATAAGGCCCATCTCACCTCTCTTAACAAGATGCAGTGTCATGCTGCTATCTGGATTACAGGTGCTTTTCACACCTCCCCATCTGGTGGGGTTGAGACACTTGCTGGCCTTATCCCCATGCATTTGCATCTTAGGAAGTTGAGGTCATGGGCAGCTTACTGTGTTCTCACCCTCTCTCCCACTCACTCTTCCAGACAGTTCCTGGGAACACATGATTTCCCTGGTGTTGATCCCCATTGATACCATTTCACCTGGCTTGGCTGCTCTGTGGAGAAGGTCAGGTCAGCTGTTGTGGATACACTTTTGTATCTTAGTATTCCAGTCATCCTGGAGTCTTTTGATGCTGATGTGCTGGAGGCTCATCCAGGGTGTCATCTTCTTGACTGGTTCTCTGACCAGATTCAGGTCACTGGGTTTCCTCCTCATGAGGAGGATGTCAATGTCCTGTGTATTTTGAATGCTGAGCTTGATAGAGCACTGACACTCAATAACTATGTTGTTGTTACCACAGATGCATCTGTGGGCCACAACAAGGCTTACCAGGCTGTTTCTGCAGCTTGGGTTTGGGCTGGCAGCATGCCTGTTAAGCAGGCTTGCCAGGCCACTAGCAGAGTTACTGTGTCTGATGCAGAGCTCCACACCATTTGGATGGGCATCTTTGCTGCTTGTGTACAGGAGGGCACCTATTATGTTGTCTTGTTTACTGACCACCAGGCTTTAGCTTGGTGGGTGGTACACCCTTCTGTCAGCAGGAGGCAGGCTCAGGCTCTGCTTGTTTGTCATTGTCTGGCAAAGTGGCTTGAGGAAGATCCCTCCTGCACCTTTGTGTTTGTACATATTTGCTCTTCTTTGGAGTGGCTGTTGCATCACATAGTTCATAGGTATGCTATGGACCCTGCTGCTTGGGAGTTGGTGGGGGCTTGCCCCTTCACTACTCTTAATTATCTTCATATGGCTGAGGCTCATGCCTGTTGTGACAGGTGGACTAGGCAGTTCACTTGTTTAAGCTCCTCCGGGAGAGATTTTTTGCACCTCTCTGATGAGGGTGGCAAGCATATGACACCTACTTACCTCTCTGGAGATACATGACTTAAGCATTTGCATGATTCCCCACTCTGTGCACAGGTGTGCCAGGTAGTCCTCAATCATGTGTCTATCAGGGAGTTTAGCTGGCAATTTAAACTCTGTTGACCATTCTTGTCCTTGTGGATCTATCAGGCAGCAGACTCATGAGCACATCTCAACCAAATATTCTGACTTTGGTGACCCTTGGTGCTTTCCCAAGTGTTGGAAAGAGCTGCTGGATTTTTGCAAGAGAAATCCTTAGGCGTTCTCCTTTGTATATCTCCCTGTGGGATAACAATGGTACAGTCACTCTTTGGCAGTCACTGGGTTCTCTAGGGGCTTTTTGCTCCTGGGGGGTCTGGCATTGGCTGCTGATGGGGGCTGCACTACCTTGGCCTTAGTGCGTTTGGATGCTGGGTGTGTCTCTATGGGTGAGGGTATATTATCTGCTTCTCTGTCCACCTTTGGGTGTAGGAAGGGCTTATCTTTTAGTATAGGCTGCCATGTTCAGCTGAGCTGTGGGGGATTGTTAGTGGGGTCTTTCATAGGTTACTGTAGATACTCTATGTATTTGTGACCAGACTGCTATCACGCACCAGTATATAAATTTATAAATTAAAAAAAAAAAAAGACAATGAATATAGGCTATAACTTGGGATCAAAAGTGAGGAAAAGGGAAAGTAGGTGCCATGTATATCCAGTCAGGATGAATAGGCACTCCAATGACATCTTTGCCCAGAACATGTTCAGAAGACACAATCTGTCTGACCATATTCCAAGCAGGTTCTTGAAAAAACAAGATGTTCATATTATTTGTATACAAATTGAGATACAATTCCATAACCAAATAATTATGATTGATATTGAAAGAAAAAATATTTAGTTGATCAATCAGCACTTCTTTCATTGGGGAATAGCAAGCTCTTGGTGGCCTCCAGTGTTTTTAGGTTTAAAAATCTTTTGAATTTTATTAGCCTTTAAGACCTTAGCCTGAGTAGCTTTTTCATGAGCCTCTTCAGCTTTCTTGGTGTGTCATGGCTTATCAAAGTGATTTCACTTGTGCTGACAGAGACAGCTTCAACATAAAGCTTAGATTGTTCTTGAATAAGTTTACAATTAGTAAACCCATTGATTTTATTATGATCATGACTATCTTCAGCTATGACATTATTGTCAAATGAGATCCACACTTGATATCTGGTGTGTCCACAAGTGGTCATCCTAATTTTAGAAGTGATATATTTTCATTCTTGAGATGATTCATCATTGTTCTGTTGAGTTAAATGGGAATTAGTGAGTGGAGAGGGCACATTAGAGCATGCAACATTCACAAATAATTTTTTGGGAATGGGGTTGGGAATAGAAGGGAATACCATAGGAGGCAGATAATGCACCATAACTGGAACAGGCAGCTATGGAAGAGGCCTAGAACCCTTAGGCTGAGGGTTTTGGGGCATAGGGTTTTGAGGAGCATGCATGGAAGCTAAAACACTTTCAGTAGAAATGTGAATAACATCACTTAATGGACTAGCTATTGTAATGTCAGGAGATTGTAAAGAAGGGACAAGCTCTTTGGCTTTGCCCTTGTTGAAATTGAATGCAGGATTTTTATGCTCACCTTTGTGAAGATGACATTTTTCAGCTGCATTGATAAATTCAACATCTGTCATGTAGGACAAAATGTTTGAGCAATGAGATCAAGGAGGTCAAAACTCTTCTTTTCACCCATTGCAATTTCTCCAACAGATGTTTTACCCTATCCAGTACTGTTGAGAGTGAGTATAAAATATCTCAGTTCTTCACCAAATATATCCATCACTCCAGAGTACTCATCAGAGTAAGGAAATTATTTCATTCAATCATGAATATCTTGAAATATCAACTTAGCCTTACCAATAGACACTTAAAGCTTGAGCAGTTTTTCATCAATAGATGGGATAACCATAGCAGGAGCCATAGTCATATCACTATCACAAGGGGCAGCAGGTGCTTGCATGTTAGCCTGCAAAGTGTCAATGCTAGCAGACTTGTTGTAAATGGGATTAAGCTTGGGTAAAGAGAGGAGAGGGGTGGGAGGATCAGTGTTATTGAAGGCTCCATCACTCCAGTCTCTAGAATCAAGGTCAGGCTGTTTGTTGAGACCTGATTCAGTGAGGGGTAGCCTTTGAGAAGGCATGTTGTCAAGAAATTGTTCATATCCACCTGTAATAGAGATTTAGTAGACAATAGAAGCTACAAAGCATTCTTGAGAGACTTCTTGTATGGCTTAATCAAAATGTTGGAGCTGTTCAGCTGGATGTAGGTGTTTAAAATCCACAGACAGTTCATACCTGCTAGTGGAAATAAGAGATAGTTATGGTATATTGTTGATAACTCTATAAGTTTTGGTGACACAGAGGGGACAAGGAGTGGCACACATATCCAGAGAATGGGACCTGATGGAGGGAGGAGGAGTATTAGGCCTCAATGCCCATTGATTGGGAGGTAGGATTACATTTCTTGAGAAGAGAGGGAACAGCTGTTTCTAGCATGAGATAGCATATAAGATGGCCTCTTAGAAGCAGCTTTAGAGAATCTGACCCTATTAGGGGTTTGGACTCTTTCTTCCTTATCAGATTCTTCTTCTTCATCTCTAGAAAAATCTTCAGGAAGATTAAGACCAATGGGGGATAGAACAACAGTTGACACAGATTCAGTAGACTTTTTCTTCACAATGTCTTTGAGTCTAGCTTTTAAGACAGCTGGAAAGAAATCAGCATTTGCATTCATACTTCCACCAGTGCCCTGACTACTAGAACTCATTCTTTGGAATTTGTAGTAATTATTTCAGATAAAACACAAAAATGCATAACTTTGATAATAATAGTTATTGGAAAAGGAGATTGCGATAGGAGGACTTTCTGGGCTTTGAGATCACCACAGATACAGACTCCTTAAAATAGGAAGGCCAACACTCTACCTCAAGGCAGACATTGGCCAGTGTGAGGAAGTTCCTCAGAATGATATTATCTGAGAGGACCTTCTTCAAATGGACCCACATAACAGGGTCCAGACCAGGAGAAGAGCATGAAAAGCATGTGAACAGCACCTCTCTAGTCTCTAGTCTAGAAAAGGGAATCCAGTCTCACTCCAGCAGCAGAGCTAACTCCTCTAGCATAGCAGGATCATAAGGCTGCCCAGAGACAGCATTGTAAGTCTTATCAAGTGCCCTCTGGAGGACATCTATATCATGACATGACACCCTCCAATATGAAATGGCTTCACATAATGGGAGCTGGCAGAGCTTGACCCAGTCCATAAGGTCCCAAGATCACTTATTCTCAGTAGCAATCTCCTTCATACATGTATCAAAGAAATATCACTTAGCTTAGCAGGCTGCCTTGTGAAACAGCTTCTGGTGAGCAGGGTCCTTAGATGCCTAGTACCTGGCACTCAAAGAAGAGCATCATTGTCTCACCAGGATTTAGAGTGCACAGTGACAATGGCTTCCAGCAACTACTGTAGTAGCAGTCTTGATCAAATTGGGAGAAGACAGGTTCCCAACATTGAGGGCCTAGAGACCAGTAGTGAGATCAATTAGAAACCCAGATTTATCTGGAGATTTCCTTGAGATCACCATGTAGGTGATCCTTATCTCAGATTTAGAGATAGGTACAAGAGTGGAGATCAGGACATGGTCTAAAGGTCTACAACAATCAAGATCCAATCTGGGAAGATTGGACTGCACAGATAATGGTCCTGTGAAGACAAGATCTATCACAGAGCTAGCAAGATCAGAGTTGTGGAGAATATGGGTCAACCCAGGATTAGAAGAACAGGCCCACTCAAGCCTAACATCAGAAGCAAACTCCAAAAGACATTGTGTAACAAAAGAGTGTGATATGCAGAATGGATCCCATATCTCTGAGTGACCATTAAAGTCACTGCCCATGTAGACAAAAGCAGGAAGCATATCAACCTCCCATGAAAGGAGATTGGTAGCAGGATGAGTGTCATCAGAACAGACATTAAGAAAGTTCACTGCTCCCTTCAAGGTGAAGAGAGAAAGAACAAATATATTCCAGTGATAATTAATGTTCTGCCAGATGAAAGGACAATGATGAGCCAAGTGCCTATGGATATAAGCCATAATACACAGGTGATGCTCATCAGTGGAGGGTCTCACCATATAGAGCCAATTAAGTTGCTTGGGTGTACCAACAATGTTATCACCCTGTGTCAAAATCATTGACACTGTCTGTCTTATAGCCCTCTAAGGAGGCTCCTGAAGGAAGAGAATATCAAAACCATCCTTGATATTCTCAAGTATATAGTCTACATGAGCATAATTGCAGTTCACATTCTGACTAAATATACAAATATCCTTCACTACACCTCCAGATGACTCAGTAGGGCCTCTAGACATGAGAAGAGGAGCAGTTAGAGTTAGGAGAGCAAGTGTAACAATGAGAATGCATCTTCTAATATTAGAGTGAAACCAGTCCTTATTGAACTAGTGATGCCAGAATGGACACTGCTTTGAGGTAGCAGCACAAGCCTGGTGGCAGTTAAGGCAGCAAGAGGGGTGAGGGCACAACTGGCCCTCAGGAGTCTTAGGAATACCCTGGCAAGAGTTTCCCTTACAGCAATCAGCAAAGGCATGATAGCTGTTCTGGTAGTGAGGTCTGCCACAAAAAGGGCACTGAGGTGCCTTTGAGTGATAGAATTGAGATGAGTGTCCCCACATACTGGCACAAGGAGGCTCTGGGATTTATCTTAGCCTCTAAGATACAGGAGGTCCAATGACCAAACTGGAGAGAATGCCCCATGAGGTTAGCAGCACAAGTGCCTCTCTGGGAGTCCTAGACTTTAAAGTATGCAGTTGCTGTATCTGACACATGAGAATTGCAGACCACCCAAATGGGGCCTACCAGAATGAAGTGGTTCTTATATGGTGATTGCCACATAACCTCCTCAACATGTTGTGATGATGCGCATGCTCCATTAGTACACAGGAAGAAATATCAATGAGCTTCAAGAAGCTCTTCAATGGAGGGAGATAGGCCTCAGAGCTCACCAGAGAGAAGTGCTTGCCCAGCAACTTGTGCACAAGATTAAGCTGCTTAAGCAATAAAATATCACTAGTCCTAATGAACCAGCCCCCATAAGCAACCATTGCAGATTCTGCATGGAACCTGACAACATAGTTATCTGCCAAGTAGCAATTGAGGAGTATAGGGATATTCTCAAGATGAGGCATAGCTATAGGATTGTCCAGAATAAAAAGAATCTTCTTTCTGAAGAGCTCTTAGGTGGTAGCCTTGGGCTTCTTTGCAGGAGGAATAGGAGCAGAAGGTGTGATGGGGTGCTTAGCTGCTGTAGCTGCTATAGTGGGAGCAGCAGCACCAGCCACCTGATCAGCCTGTAAGAGAGCTACAATAGCAGAAGGAGTGAGGTTAGGAAAAGACCTGGTGACATTGACCAGGTTCTCCACTGAGCTGAAAGATCCTGCAACAGGAGCAGGATGAGCCTGGGTGGTAGCTGTGAATGACTTGGCACCTGGCTTAGAAGCAGCAGATATGGGAGAAGGAATGCCCTTATAGAGCACCTTCTTCTTGGCAGTTTTCTTAGCCTTTACCTTTCTGATATCCTGAGGGTTAGGAGGTGGTGGGACAGGAATAGTTTCAGAAAGTCCACTAACTGGGTCATTCTCAGGTGGGCTGGCAGGGACACTAGGAGGAGAAGGGGCAGAAACTAATGGTGCAATGCTTGGGAAGACAATCTCAACAGGTAGAGCAGTCAGTTCATGCATATAAACATCTTCCAGAGGCTTAGGAGGAGTGAAATAAACTGAGATAGCATCAAACACTGACTTAAAGATAAGGGCATCATCAGAGTTTGCAGCCAGTGAGCCCAAAGGATCTATAGAAGCAAGCTCAGCTACCTGAGCAACCAGGGCACCAAACTCAGCAGAGAAGGATACACTATGTGTCTGCATCTCCTCCACAAAGATGACACAGTAAGACAAGGAAACCTTTACTACTTCAATATTAGCATTGAGCCCAGAAGACTTGTCCAGAGCAAGCAGGATAGACCCTAAAGAAGTACTCAGCAGCTTAGCAGCTGTCTAGAGAGGATGCAAACTTCTAAACAAGCCTATAAGACAAAAAGGGGGTAGGAGAGCCCTCTGGAGATATGTCCCTAGATTGGAAATACAAAGACAAGGGGCTGTGTTGTCTGCTGTGATGGCAGTGTTATGGTGAATTTTTAATTAACCTTGAAAAGCATAATTAAAGTGTAAGATAATACTGTACACTAAGTAACAGTAACATTCAACAATCCCTCTAAGTAATATGGACCATGTAACATCAGCACACACACTTTGCAAAGCAAGTGTATCTCTTAGGAGTTGGCATGCATAGTGTTAATGGTTTTGAGAACACATATATAATAAAACTAAATATGTATCTTGAACCAATGATCATGGATAGTGGCAGCTATGGAATGACATTGAGACTTAGCAGCAGTAGTCAGGATGTGAATCCTATGACCAGTCATGAGACCTGGGCCTCTAACTTGGGCTAATGATCTGGTCTCTATATGATTGTGAGAAGTTTCTTACTATGTGCATGTGCACTGTTATGCTGAATTTTCAATTAACCTTGAAAGACATAATTACAGTGTAAGATAACACTGTACAGTGACATTTGACAATCCCTCTAAGTAATACAGACTATGTAACATTGGTGTGCACACTTTGCAAAGCAAGTGTATCTCTTAGGAATCAGCATTTGCAGTGTTAACAGTTTCAAGAACACATATACAAGAAAACTAAATGTATATCTTGAACCAATGATCACAAGTAGTGGTGGCTATGGAATGACATTGAGACTTAGCAGCAGTAGTCAGGATGTGAATCCTATGACCAGTCATGAGACCTAAGCCTCTAACTTGAGCTAATAATCTGGTCTCTATATGATTGTGGAAAGTTTCTTACTATATACATGTATGTGTGCTCTGATATGTTGAAGAGACTTATATAATCAACAGAAGGATAGTATATTGAGAGTAAAAAGGACAAGGAATACAGAAAATTATCTATGGTATTTATATATTTTATATCTGCCACAGAGAACAATAGTGTATTATTAAACAATGGATGCTATAGTAGAATGTGTTGTCATGTCATATGTCACTACTTGTGTTGTGGACATTTCATAATTGTCTAAATATGGAAATCACATTTCAACACACCTCTGCAATCAAAGAAATATCCAAGGATTAAAGAAATAAGTAATAAAAAGAGGAAATAGAAATATACAATGTAGAAAGAAACATCATCTTCTTCAAAGAAATCAACCATGTTGGCACTTCCAGCATTCTGTGGTTTTGGGCAGTTGGACTGGTAATGTCCTCACCCTTCCTTGATCTCTTACCACCACCTTCTCTTTTTGGGTTGTTGGTCTAGGAGATTAGTCTACATTCTATACAATGTCTGAGATATCTACTGTGAATCTTTTTGCTGGTCTTTCTGTTGAAGAAGCTGCTATGGACCAATCAGTCAGCAAATTCAACCCCAACAAATTCAATGCCCATATTGCTGAAGCCGTCATGAAGACACCTACTGCTAAATATTGCAAGAAGAGGAAGGCTTTGTTGCCTCCAAAACCTGCTACTCCCAGCACCATTTTTGCTGCCCCTATCATTCCTGAAGCTCCTGCTCAACAAGCTGGCATTCACTGTTTCTAACACTGCTGGTCTTTTCACTAATGTCATCTTCAATACACCAAGAAACACACTTTCCTCTTGTTCTCATGAAGAATCCACTCTATTCAATTCTTTTTGGGTTATCAATGGGGATGCTCAGGGCCTTTTTGACAATTTTCGACATGTCTGGGCATACTTCAAGCATGAAAGTGCACCTAAGGCTTTTTACAAGATGGCCTCTGAAGCCAGTGTTAATTGGCATCTCTATTATGCAAAGATGATTGCGTTGATATTTGATGCTTTCCCTTTCCCTTATACATCATTCAATGATGTTCATGTTATAATTGGTGGTGAAGGCAGAAATACCATCTCTGCTACTGATATTATCCAATGGGCACTTAAATGCATTCCATCCACATCTGTTCCTCCAGCACCCACTCCACCTGCTCCTGCAGTATCTGCTGCTGTTAATCCTAAACCTCAGGCAAAGGGTACAGCAAAAACCCCTCAACTAATTGCCAAATTGGTTCCTTCCAAACCTGTTGCGAATAAACCTCAACATTTGTTCACTGACATCACCAAGTCTAGGCTGCAATCTAGGCCTACTGCTACACAATCTCACAGGAATGTTGCTTTGGTCAAATTGGCCCAGGTGTTCCCTGCTCTATCTCCAGAATGCATTGCAGCTATGCATCGCACTGCAAATCAATCCAGTGGGCCTGTCAAATGACAGCCCTTCTCTACCACGACTGGCCCTACTCATTGCCAGCTCATCATTCCTGTCACAAACCCTTGTGACATCAACACTATCAAGCTCATGCTCCAAACTAATCAGGAGCTGACCACCAAGAAATGCTGTCTTCAAATCATAAATGTGTGCCCTATTCCTATTGGCCTATTGTTGGCCACTAATTTCATTCCAGATAAAGATGATGTTAAAATCATTTCAAAATTCATTTCTTCTGGCACCAAGACTACCATCCAGGCCCATGCTTCTAAGTCACAATCTTATTTAAAGATCATTGATGTTCCTTACCCTGTGACTAAAGAAGAAGTCACATCTTCATTCAATACAGCTTCAGAGCTATCTATCAGACTCACTGCACAACCTTGCATCATGTGCAACTTACAGCACTCAGATATTGTGACCATTTGGTTTGATATCTGGGATTCTCAATCTGGCACAGCTCTCAAAAAGCTGATAAACCAATATGTTACCATTAACAATGTTTGATGCATCATCAAGCCTGCTAAGGCCCAACCTGACATCCTTCTTTGTCAATATTGTTGGCAATGGGGTCACCCTACCTCCTCCTGCAAAGTTGAAGCAATCCACTGCCCACACTGTTCTGGGCCTCACTCAGAACTTCACCATCATGACTATGCCAGCTGCTGCAAGGGCAATCCTAAAGCTGACCCTCCCATCCCTCCCACAACTATGGGTGAACTATGCTCTCACATTCCTATCTGCTCAAATTGTTGCAGCAAACATGTAGCAAATGATTGTAAATGCAAGTTTTGGCATCATCATTTTGACACCAACTGGTTTTCGAGGCTATGTGCTAGGGAGTAGCTTTTGGTGTTTCACTGATCACAGGGCCTTGGTGCTCTGTTGGCAATGAAGAGGATTTTTGGTTACATCAGTGCTATGTGTTTCTGACCCCCCCATATATAGTATATTTTCTTCTGTCTGAACTTTCTTAGTTAGTCTGTAACTAGCTAGGATGTGGACTGCACTCAAGCACCATGTTAAATATTGTTGATAAAAAATTTTAAAAAAATTAAAAAAAGACTGGTAATATTCTTTCTTACCATATTTATAGCAAGTGATCTCAGCAAGGGGGTAGGGGCCTGAAGTGATAGCTATGGCATCATCAACAGGGGTAGAAGTTGGAGCAGACTAGACAGTATGAGAATAGGTGTGACTAGGGCCAGTTATAGATTGGTGGGTATATTTATGAATGAGACATGGAATAACAGCATCAAGTACATACTCAGAATCAGGAAGAGTGTCAAGGGAAACAAGAAATGCATCATAGAAGCATGGGAGACCAGAAGTGATGGCAAGAAGGAGATCATCATCAGATAAGATATGACCAACATCAAATATCAATCTTGCAAGATGGTGACTATGGGCAATATAGGCAGCCATAGTCTCAGATTGTTCCAGATGAAGTTTATGAAGGCAGCAATAAAGAGCAATAATAGTGGAGCAACCACATGGAGACTAAATGTCAGAGAGGGTATTCCAAATGATCATAAGGTTATTGTGGGAACAATGAGCCAATTGGGAAGGGGAAACATGGAGAATAATCTTGGCATAAGCTTGGAACTGTCTGGTCCAAAAATCACAAACCTTCTTAGTCCCTTCAGTCCCTCTGGGATGTCTCTCTAGTCTAGACACAACTGGCCATAATTTCTTCCTCACAAGCACAGCTTCAATATAAATGTTCCAATCATAGTAATTTCTATCAGTGAGATTGTCAAAGGAGAGTTCCAGCATGGTGGAGTGATCAAATTAGAAAAGTGTGATGTGGATCAATAGATCAATTGAGTGATGGAATAATAGCAATAAATTAGGGCTTTGGCCCCCTAATTGGCAAGATGGTAATAGTATGAACAGGGCTTTGGCCCCCTGGTAGCAAGACAGTAACAGTACAAACAGGACTTCAGCTCTCTGGCAGCAAAATCAACAACAAGAGAAATGAAAGCAGAAAGAGAAATGAGAGGCTGGGGTTGTCCTTTTGTGTTGAAGGGACTTATGTAATTAACAGGAGGACAGTATATTGGGAGGCAAAAGGACAAGGAATACAGGAAATTATTTATAGTATTTATATGTTTTGTATATGTCACAGAGAATAATAGTGTATTATTAAACAATGGGTGCTATAGTGGAATGTGTTGTCATGTCATGTGTCACTGCTTGTGTTGTGGACATTTCATGTTTGTCTAAATATAGAAATCACATTTCAACATAATATAGAATAATCTGACAGACCCAGAACAATGTGTTGTTTTTAATTGCTGAGCTTTACAAAACATATCTTGATAAATCCAAAATTAGTAGAGTTCTCTAGATAACTTGCCAGATCTACTAGAATCAAATTCAGCTCTTGCAGTAAGCCAATCATAGAATAAATACAGAACCTGCACTTTCCCCTGAGCATATTGCTACTATGCATTGCATGGCTAATCAATCTGATGGATCAGTTAAATGCTGGCCTTCATCTACCACTATGGGTCCTACCCAATGTCAAATCATCATTCAACTCACAAATCCTCATAAAGTGGATACTATCAAAGTCAGGCTCCAAGTCAATCAAGAGCTTACTTTTAAAAATTACCATTTTCAAATTCTGAACATATGCATTCTTCCTACTGGCCTATCTTTGGCTACCAATCTCATTCCAAATGAGGCAGACTGTTATGATCAACGGAACTTTGTTCCCATATTTGGACGGTGACATCATTCTTGATCCGGACTCCTTTGTTTATCCTTCTGACGATTCCATATTTGACCCTTACTTCCTAGCGTGATCCGAGTTCTATATTTGACAGACTATTTCCGGATATGTAATATGTTGCCACATTTCCTCGTCTCCCTACTGTAGTGCTCGCCAGTATCCCCAGCACTATCCTCTGCCTTGGACCTTAGTGTAATCCTACCTT
>KQ962614.1:3043-16166 GCA_001563735.1 Leucoagaricus sp. SymC.cos
AATCAACAATTTATTATGTGGTGCTCGATCACAGTCCACGCCCAAAGCTACTACATACACAGTGACTGACCAACTAGTTAAAGCAACCCAGCTGACTTACAGAGTATATAATAACCTAGGATGAAACTCTCAACTAAACAACATCCACTAAAATAAAATAGAAGACACCAAAGTGCCAGAGAATATAGGAAATGACCAGAATCACTAGGAGACAGTCATACTATCCATGGAATGAGTGAGGGTGGGAAGGCCTCAAATGTGGCAGAGCACCTGTTAAAGCACAAAGCTAGAGAAAAAGGGGGGTTTGTTCGTATATAGCTCCCATCTTAGAATACATAAGCTGACTGATATGTCAATACCCTTTCCCAAGGAGCATGACAATGCCAGCAGTAAAAGATTAAAGGGTGTGAAAGCCCAAGTATAAAAGATCTAGGCTATAAAGTCCAGAAATAGTCCAATATTCAGTCAAAAGATCCAAATGTTGGGAAGATAGGCCATAAGGCAGCCCAAAGGGGCAAATATGCTGCCTCGCTAGCACTAAGTGCTAACAAAGAAGAAAAGTCAGGGGGGAGGCCATAAAGGCATGCCCAAAGGGGCAAATATGCTGCCTCACCAGTAATTAACACCAATAAAGAAGGGAGGCCTATGGTTGGGCCTAGACTATGGCTAGACTATGATGTCAGCCAATTAAAGCACTGTAGATGACATTGCAGCACAGTATGAAACAGGGGAAGCTGTAGCTGATGACATAGCTGGGTAGAGGGTCAAGCACATGGTATATATATGTCGAAAATGTGGCTTGTGCATGTAATAACAGTGCACAAGTGGGAATGATAACAAAAGTGGGCCACCAGCAAGTGGTGCTAGTGGTGGTGGAGGTTGTTGGTATCTCAGAGAGCCTTAGAATCCCGAAATCAGGTAGTAGGGTCTATAACATGAGGAATGGCAGGCATCAAAATGAGCACCAGAGAAGTCTTGAGGATTGAAGGACCAGCCCAAGAGGCGAAGACATCGTCAAAGCAATGATGTTGATGAGAGAGGACATTGCCAGGATCTAGGGACTGCCACAGGAACCAGCCAGCCCAGTGTATATAGAGAAAGAGAAATGACAACTCAAAAGTTATCGCAAAGTGTGTTGACCAGTAAAGGCCAACAAAAAGTGCCCAAAGGCAGTTGAGCATCACTTGAGATGACTCCCTCAGCACATTCCTAAAAGGGAAGGTGGTGGTAAGAGGTCAAGAAGGATTGTGACATAAAGCACTTCAGAAGTGAAGATCTCAAGCTTGGTAGACATTGTCTCAACATGAGTTGAGCCCATATCCATCTGTAATAAAGATTTCAATGGACATACACCTGCTTTTGACTTGGTTCTTTCCATGTTCCTCTGCCAGCTGTAGTCTCAACAAGCTTAGAATCAGCCACCTCCTGATTCCATCTCTTTGAACCATCATTGTTGTTGGCACTTGGTGAGTGACCAATGATGGTTAGATCCTTGCTTTGGCCTAGCTTGAATTGAACAACATTGTCATGCTTCACCTTCTTCCTAGGAGGTTGGATGGAGTCAACATCAATGATTCCTTTCTGGCCCTGGCCTTTTTCCATAATGCAGTGGAGTGCCAAGCTGGATGGGGTATTGATGCAATAATAAGATCAAGGCAAGACAGTGCAATCTAATTGGGAATCAAACATACTTATGTCATATTGATAGTCTTGACAGCATTAGTGACAACTGGCAGGCATCTAGTATTATTATTGCATCAAATAATGTATGACAAAAGTAGGTAGGACACACAAAGTACATCAACCAGAAGCAGCAGCGAGTAGATTAGTAGATACACTATGGAAAGATCTTCTCTTGTTTCCACCTTGAAAAGATGTGACATCTGCTCTTTCATCTCAAAATTCCATAACTTCATACCTCTGGCCCCAAAATTGATTTAGCTCAAGGCAATAAACCAACTGACCTTTTTTATGAGGTTTTGTTGGCACAATATGGTGAAAGGGAATAAGCATCCCCTTACTAATGGGCAGTGGAATGAAGACATGAATTTTTTCCCTATCAATCCTCTTAAACAATCTAATATAATTGTCCCACACCCTGTCCTCAAATGCAGAGGAACTGGAAATGATTACCCTGAGGCAGCCAAATAACTTGAGGTGGGGGAGCTTAATGAGCCAATAGTTATCTGCTAGATGACAATTGAGTAGATGTTTAAGAGTCAGTATAAAAGGGATGCTTATGGATCAGAGGGCAGGGCACCAGCTCATGAGAAACTCTGAAATCTAATAGGCCAGGCATCCAGCAGTAGCTAGAAGCTGGCTCTATAATTTCAAGAGGTTCTGGTTCTGGCATTCTAGAGCAATCCTCATCTTTCCTGGATGCCAGTAGAGAGCAGAGATCAGGAATATATCAAGCAGTGTATTCAAGAAGGTTGCCTTCATTTACTTGATAAAATTCATTTGCTTTACTAGCATAATGTATTAGCAGGCTGGGGCTAGTAGAAACAAATCACAGAATTGAAATCTTACAGCTCAAACATAAGATTCTGAATCTTTACTTGTTGTAATTGATTCACTTGGGTGGACAAGGCAACTATTTCGATACTGACAATCCCAGTCATAGTGATGGATTTGATCACCCCAGAACAACCTTTTCTTTTTTTTTTTTATATCATAAATTTATATACCAGTGTGTGATAGCAGTCCAGTTGCAATGACTATAATAGTACACTACAATAATGTATGAGAAACCAAAATCCCCCACACCTCAGCTGAATATGGCAGCCTGCACCAAAAATAGGTCCTTTCTACACCCAAGGGTGGATGAAGAACAGGCAGAAGCCCTCACACCTGACACTGCAGTCTGCGAATATCAGGTGCTAAAGCAAAGCTAGCACAGCCCCCATCAGCAGCCAATGCCAGACCTCCCAGGAGCCCAAAGATCCCCAGAGAACCCAGCAACTGCTGAAAGGTGGCCACACTATTGTTACCTTCCAGGAAGGTGCACAAAGGAGAACACCCTAGGGTTCTTGCAAAAGCTGACCAGCTTCTCCCATACTTTGGGGAAGGGCTGGAGATCACTGAAGTCAGAACACTCAGTCAAAACATGCTCACAAGTCTGCAACTGCATAGACCCACAAGGGCAAGAATAATTATCAGAAAGCTTAAACCAATGTCTAAACTCCCCAATTGGTGCATGATTGAGAACTGCTCTGCACACATGGGAACAGAGTGGGGAATTATGCAAAGATTTAAGCCACATACCCCCAGAGAGGTAGGTGGGCATCAAGCACTTGCCATTCAGATCTCTGAAGTGCAAGAAATCTCTCCCAGAGAAGCTCATAGAAGTGAACTGTCTAGTTTACTCCTCATGACAGGCCTGAGCCTTGGCTGTACAAAGATAATTAAGAGTGGTGAAGAGACACTCCCCTACTAACTCCCATCCAGCAGAGTCCATCACATAGTGATGGACTGAGTGATGCAACAGCCACTCCAAAGAAGAGCAGACCTGTACAAATATGAATGTGCAGGAAGAATCACTCTCAAGCCACATAGTGAGATAACAGCAAACAAGCAGGGCCTGGGCCTGCCTGCTGCCAACTGATGGGTCCACCATCTGGTGAGCAGATGCTGGATGATCAGTGAACAAGACAATATGGCAAGTGCCCTCATGAGCTGTAGCTATAAAGATACCCATCTATATGGTGTGAAGCTCCATATCAGGAGCTATCACCCTGCCAGCAGCCTGATAGGACTACTTAACCAGCTGCCCATCATGCCAGACACAGGCTGCAGACACAGCCTAATAAGCTCTATTGCACCCAACCAAAACATCAGTGGCCACAACAATACTGTCCTGTGGATCTAGAGCCCAATCGAGCTCTGCATTCAGAATATGAGACACATTGACATCATCCTCCTTAGGATCAAACTCAACTGTCTGAATACAGTCCAAGAACTGGTCAAGCAAACACTGCCCTGGCTGGGCCTCTTTGGCATCAGTGTCAAAGGCCTTCAGAGTGACTGGAATGCTAAGATACAAAAGTGTATCTACTACAGCAGACTAGACCTTCTCAATTGAGCACCCAAGTCTAGTAAAATGGTACCAATGTGGATCAGTACCAACATAGCCAATTCTGCAAATGTCTGTAATCACTCAAGTCCAATTTCCCCACCCTTCAGCCATGAGCCAGACAATGAGTACTTGATCTCACGACCATGATCAGAAGGCACTCAGCATGTCCACTGATATTGGAAAGCCACCCTATTCCAACGTTCATCCTCCTGCCTCTTGGAAGTCACACCTGAAGCAGCCATCTGCCTCTGCTAGTCCCAATTGGTCCTACAAGCCAACTAGTCCCAGTTGAAGCAGTGCCACCAGTATGGGCACTTTTGGTTGCTCGCGCTGTGATTCCCTCCACAGTTCACACAGTGAGCAGTGTGAGGGCATGGGGCTCCCTCCATAGTTGCTGACATAGGTGGGTTGGCCGAGAGATTGCCCTGACAACAACCAGCAAGAAGACAATGATTGGCCTCAGAATGAGGACTGGAGCACTGTGGACACTGAGGAGCCTGTGAATGGCAGGAACGAGTGGAGTGCCCCCAGCACCAGCAGCGCTGGCACACAGGGACTCCAGCATGAGACTGAGCCATCCACACAGGGCAGGAGACCAGACTGAACTGGAAGGAGGAATTAATCAGGCACTTAGCTGAAGTGCCTGACTGAGAATCAACAATGTTGAACCAGACTGTGGCCAAGTCCAAGTGCGTGGAATTGCACATGACATGAGAAGTGTTGGTGAGAGTGAAGGAAGGGGCCATATGTGACTTGGCCATAACACCTTTCACATAGTCTGGGTCGATGGGATCAGCAGTATCTGTTCAGAAGCAGGGAACATCGACAATCTTAAGGTAAGACAGAGACATGGGGAGAGAAGCAGAGACCTGGTGACCCAGGTGCTTATGAATGGCAGAGGCAACCAGCTGAATCTCCTCAGCAGTCACCACATGGAAGGTGAGGAGGAAGACCCCCCCATAAGCAGAAGTGCAAGAGTCCACCCAAAGGTCAACCTTAGTGAGAGAGCAGTTAGCAACACCAACCAGGGACAGGAAAGCTGAGGTAGAAACAACTATCTCAGACTTGACCAGAATCTGATACTGGAAAGGTCCAGCAACAGTCAACTTGATCTTCCTTTGAGAAGGGAGAGGGGGAACAGAGGTCTGATGCATCGCAATGATATGATCAGATGGGAGAAGCTGACCCACAGGTCTGGGGGCCTAGAGGTAGCTGGGGGGCAAGTACTGCAAGCATCCCCTTGAGATCAGGGGGAGTGCCCAGTGGGGCAGTACGAGGAGGGAAGGGCAGCTCATGCCACCCCTTGGAGATGAAGCCCATCACAAATGATCCAAGCTTGAGGGCAATTCATGCCTTGTCATCTTCAACAGCCTAGAGCTGGTCACCCCAGGAGTTAAGTGCCTTGGCAATATTATTGAGAGCTCTCAGAACATTCTGGGAGTTGTTGGTGGAAGAGATGTCCTTGCCAGGGAGAACACCAGAGCTGGTGCCAGGATGAGACTGCAGGTGCAGAGTAGGGGTAGGAGTGAAAACCAACCCCAGCTTGGCGCCAGTGGGAATACTGTATGATGCAGGGGTAAGGGTACCCCCTGGAGTGTGGATGGGTGCACACAGGGCAACCCGCAGTGCATGAGGAGTGAGGCCTGCCTGAGAGGCCTTCCAATGAGCATGATTTCCAGGCTTAGGCATAGAAGGCATAGGGGATTCAGGCTCAGAATGAGCAGGCATAGAAGGGGAGGACATATGAGTGTCACTTGCCCCAGTAGTCACAATCTCTTCATCAAAACCAGTGTCTCCAGCCCAGGAGAGACATAAAAAGCCAGCCTGACTACTACTGGGATCATCAGACATAGTGTACTAAATGTATTTCAAAATGCGAATAAATCAATGATGATAGTATGTGGGAAAGAAGGGCCTGCCCTGGCTAGGCCTCCAAAGTGTCAGTGTCAAAGGCCTCTAGAGTGACTGGAGCACTCAGATATGAAATTGTATTGACAACAGCAGACCTGACCTTCTCAACAGAGCAGCCTAGCCTAGTAAAATGGTACTGATGAGGATCAGTACTCAGAAACTCCCATGTCCCCAGGAACTGCCTGGTGGGATGGGTAGGAGACAGAGTAAGAACCTGGTATACTGCCCGAGCCCTTAACTTCTTTAAATGCAAATGCATGGGGACAAAGCCCACTAATGCCTCAACCCCACCAGTAGGAGAGATGTGGAAAGCACCCATAATCCAGATAGCAGCCCTATGCTGCATCTTTGTCAGAGAGGCAAGATGGGCTTTATGCAGATGCAACCTATGACACCAAAGTTGAAAGCCATATGTAGTAATAGGCACCATGCACAATCTATAAAGCAGATGCTTCTGCTTAGGAGAAAGACCTCTGAGCGAATTACCCAGCATTTCCATGGCACAAACTATGGAAATAGCCTTAGTAGAGTAGTACTAGACATGCTCATGAAAGGTAAGCTGCTGATTAAAATAAAAACCCAAGTACCTTCAAAAGGTCTTAGAGTATAAAGGTGAATCACCGGTATATGGGGTATACTCCAGATTGATGGGAGGATTATTGTCCCCCTTATGACATGAAAAATGAAAGAGCTCAGACTTGTCATGCTCTAGCATAAGCCTAAATACCACAAATAACTCAAACATAAACCTGTATGTGCTACACAAGTGCACCAGATTGTCTGCCAACTCTCTGACCTGAGCAATGAGGGTACTATTGTCAACATAAGACAGAACATCACACTCAAGGTGTAATGCCCTGAGGTCAGAGATCTTGATCACAGGAGCAAGATACAAAGCAGAGAGGACAGGGGAGAGGGCTGAGCCCTAACTGATGTCCACATCCACAGAGTAAAACTTGTAGGAGAACATGTTCCACAGATACTTTGTTCTCCTCCCAACTAGATAGGAGGCAAAGAACTGACCCCAGAACAACCCTTGAGTAGTCCTTTAGTCATAACAACAAGGAGGTTTTCAAGGTGGGCAAATACTGGATCACTCATATCAGTCAGTTTAGCTGCTATAAAGGAACCACAAGGAGGTGACTTCCTAAAACAGAGCCCATTGGTTGCAAACTCGACATAATAGATTGGAGTGATGACTTGGTTCATCTGGGTTAACAAAAGATCAATCAACTCACTTTATTTGTTTATAGATGGCAACATGTGTATGTACTGTTACAAGAGGATTACAAACCACAATGGTATCATCCTTGTTGTTAATAGCAATAATATACCCTGTAAATCCTATGTCTAGTCCTGCCTTGATGGTGACACAATCTCCAATTTTATAATTTAAGCATAGGAACAGGTGAGGAATCTGAACTGAGGCCAAAGAATCCAGGAGGAGAAGATGGGCATGAGTTGCAGTAAGACTCTTGATTATCCCAATAGAGTCAGTGTAGGTCAAGCCAACAACCTTCACCTTGTCACCTTCTTTCAGCTCTCTAGCAGAGGCTAGACAGAATGCATAGAGTTTAGATGTAGATGGAATGGAAAGGGATGGGAGGAAGGGTTGCAGTTCTTCAATGGTTGGGTGAATGTGAATATGATGATACTGGGAAGCTGATACCCTGAGCAAGAGGAACCCTGATCCATCAAAAGTAAGATTTCTGTAGCAATATCTGATTGGCAGGGAATTTGATGTGCCCAAAAACAATAGGCTAGGAGTAGTACCAATTAGAGTTGGGGGAGTAACAGCTGAAGGAGGGGGATTGGAAATTGCATAGAGAGAACTAAGGATTTCAATGATGCTGACTGGGCTGGAGGTTGCAAGAGCTCTTTTCAGGTTGAAAAGACATGGCTGGAGAACAGATGAATGAGTTCCTCTAACTTGCTTGTGCTGAAGGTTGTTAGAAGATTTGTGATCTAGATGTGGAATGATGATGACCTCAAGATTATCACAAAAATGCTTGTCTTCAAGCTCTCAAAGCTGTACCTTCAACATTGGCTCCAGATATTTATATGTTTGTTTTGCAGATTTAGCCCTAGGAAGGCCAGTTTGAAGAACAAAAGCCAGGTCATTTGTGTAGGGAGCAACCTTAAGATGTATCCAACTTCCAGGAGTAACTCTGAAGGAGATAAGCTGTCAATCAACTAGGGCTACTCCATTGATAAAAGGGATACAACATATCTCCCACCATCTGACTCCAGAAATCCTGCTACAAATCCCAATGACATCATTCCACTGCCAAGCTTCTATAAGTACTTGACCCTGCATACAAAGAGGAACAAATATGCTCCTGGGAGGCTTGGTGTGTGGATGTGATCCCTCAATAAGCCTGAGTCTGCAATGCATAATCTTAAACACAGTTGTTGCCTCAGATCCAACCTGTGAACACATACATTGTTATGTTGAACTGATTTATGCAGCTAGAATTAGTGACAACATACATTTACTGGCACTTCCCAAAGCTCTCAGTCATAATCAGCATTTGGAGGCAGGCTGAATTTGTGATATTCAAAAGGCACAGTTTCCCTCATATTCATATTGCCCATTTCAAAATCATCATCAAGGGATGGAGTGTGTCTTGTACACTGGGGCCTGATCTACTTCTCTATGACATGTCATAGTGGATTTCCTCTTTTCAGTACCTCAATCTCAAGATTTCATCAGGTAGAACTGTTAGTATCCTCAATTAGATCATGATCATTGACGAGGAATGCTAGAACTGGTTAAGAGGGTGTTTTATGTGTGGACACATTGGCAAGAATTACCTTCACTCTTGTCTACTAGGTCATCCCAATCTGCTTCTTTCTCATTGTTCTGGTCATCTACAACTGCCTGTAAATCAAGGAAGGAGTGTCAGCCAGAAGTTATTTTCAAGTACTTCTTCAACCTTTTCACAGCCTTGAGTGAGAATAAGTAGGAAGTTAGACAAGCCAACCACCAACCAGATATTTATGCACACATTGAAAAGGTAGAGGCAACAATGATGCATTGCCATCACCTTGGGCATCTTGACACCATATTATTTCATGGCATTTTCTGCATTGACTTGCAACATTTGTCATATAATTAAGCTATGAATAATCACAAGAATCAGAATTGCAAGATGTTATGTCCTAAAGCTAAATCACTTCTTGGAGTGGAGGTGTATTTACCTGAACCTGAGTTCTTCTCTCATTTTCTACAGCATTGGTGACAAACTCCTGCTAGAAGGAGGCAATGAGCTATAGGGAATGGTGTGAAGATCCAACAAACTTCAGAACCTTCCTGTTCATGTCTCTGAAGGTGTATTCCAGATACATCTGCCATCTGATGGTTAGTATGATTGTTACTTCAGAGATCAGCTCATCCTTCACACTAAAATAGCAGAATGGGGCTTATGAAAACTCGAGTATAGAATCCTGAAGCAGAATGGCCTTATGCCAAACTCTACATAATAGGTGTCAGTTTTTGGTGCCATAAAATTAAGCATGTTTCAACATTTCTTGTGTCAATTACAACTAGTTTGAAGACCATACTTCTAGTACTCTATGCTATATCACATATAATTAAAGCAGAGGAGAGAAACAATGCCTCCTCAAATAAAGATGAAATAGCTTGCTGTTATATGTCATGACATGTCATTGAAGTATGAAAGAGAGACAACAATTGAGTGATCTTCTTGACATGAGTATGGAAACTTTAGGGCCAGTTTAATCATGTGGATTATTGACATTCTCAGGTACCACTGCAGTTCTTCATTCAAGGATATTGCAGCAGTGACTCAATTCTGCTGCTAACAAATTCAATATCAGAAGAATGATTTTGAATATTGTCCACAACTGTCAGTGATATAATACATCAGAGTCAGCAAATTGTGCTGAATTTGAAAATTCTTTGTGACTCCAATGTGAGAAGTATACTCAGAAATATATGTCCTGTGATTTTTCTGCACAACTGTCCATCATATGAAGGTGCTTTGCAATTTTTGAGGTGGGAGCCAGTCACTGATATTTTTGTTAATTGCCTCAATGACTATAGAGGAAAGATGATTGGTGAAGGGAGCCACAGCAAGGAATGTCTACCACCATGAAGTGTTTCAAGTTCTTAATGAGTGTGGGGAAATCAGATACAATCAGAAGTAAGCTTCATGGAGTGCAGATCCAGGCAAGATGTTATAATCACTGGGACTTCATTCCCATATATGGACAGTGACATCATATTTGATCCAGACTCATTTATTTATCCTTCTGATAACTCTATATTTGACTCTTACTTCCCAGCATAATCCATGCCTATATTTGAACAGATCCCTTCCCTGATTTGTAGTATGTTGCCACATTTTTCATTCTCCTTGTTAAAGTGATCACCAGTGGTCCCCAGCACTTTCCTTTACCTTGGATTCCAGTATAATCCTTATCTTCACCCTAGACCAAGTCGCTGTCTATAGTAGGAAGTATTACTTTAGTATATAAGGCTGATGTATTAGTAGGTATAACTCCAAGTTATATACTAGTTTATATTGTGCATAAACCTCTTGTGTGATAACTCTAGTTGAGCTCTTATCAGTTGCTCTCTTAAACTCTGCTTGTGTTTGCTTGTGTATAAGTATTTATGGTGCATGTAACCTTTGCACATTACACTCTGCTCTAGGCTAGACCCTTGTCACTAGAGTGTGTGGTAAGGCCTGCCAAGTCTTCCAGATAGGCTAGGTAGCAATAATATAAGTATATAACTTCCTTTGCAAACCTTTGCATGCATTGTATTCTTGGATTCCATAAGGCTCTACACTTTATTGCTAGGCAACCCTATACTACAGGCTCTATGCTCTATCACTAGGCTCCCTGCACCGATTGGCCCTATGCTCTAATGCTAGGCCCCCAATCACAAGTGAACTCTATGCCACAGTTGCTAGACTCTCTATACTATCCTTGTCACCCATACAAGAGGGTCTGTCCAACCTTAACAATGACCATCTAGTTCAGAACATTAACAAGAGTTTAATCTGACACACCTCTGCTAAGTCCCTGTTGTCCTACACATCCTGCATGTCACTGTAGAAGAAGTCAAACCAAGGTTACTGACTTATCCAAACTAAATCCACTACTTCGCATCCTATTACTTTTCCACTATTCCATTCTATACCCACTCCAACTCCTCTTTATCTTCTTGGACAACTATTTCAACCTCCACCTCTAATAACCCTATCAAACACTATGACACTGCATATCTTATCTCACAATACCACCTCGACCCCTACCCCTATCAATCACCTGCTCCACCTCCTCAGAAGCCCCATATCTCCCTACCTCCAAACAAAGGAAAGAAGCCAGAGAATGTAAAAAGAATTCTCCTCCACCCAGTTCATCATCAAGAGAAACAACTACCACCTCGACCACTCACACTGCTTCACCTTCCCCCAAACCCTCGCCTAAACTCCCAGGCACACTATCCTCCTTTGACCTGCCCACAATTGCTTTTTCAAGCAAAGGAAAAGGAAAATTACCTTCTGAATCCCTCAAGTCTGAATTATCCAAAACACAGTTCTGAGTATCCGAACAGTTCACTCAAGAAGAAGAAGATAGATTTGAAAGAGCAGTTGAAAAGATCCAAAGCCAAGATCCTGCCTAACTCAACAATACTATGAGACAAAACACTCTTGCACTGCTCAAGAAGAATGAACTTACAAGTACCTTCTACAATGATGATCATTCATTGCAGATGAACTCTTTGATATCTCAAAACTCAACCTTGACTCAGTACAACAATGATTATATCACATCAGGACAAAAGCAGCAAACACTGCCCTCTCTCCATTTGAACAAACTATCCGAGAACAACTCAAGAACAGAGAAAGTACCCTTCACCCCACCACCAACATACAGTCAACTTCAGGACAATCTACCCTTCCCTCACTTCCAACACAACCTCAGCCTCACACTTCAAACCCATCTAGAATACCCCAAACTGCATCTCTGCCACCTAGGAATACATCTAGAACCCCATGTCAACCACCTCTGAACCTGCCACCTAATCCACCCCCAACCAACTTACCCAACATGGCAACAACAACTCCAAAACAACCTAAATTCAACACTCCACCAACATTCCTTAGTAACCCAAAGGATTATTGACAATGGAAAGAAGCCATCAAACTCTACATCTCAGCAAATGCCACATTATTTAACAACCCTGTAGGCAATATCAACCATACCATTGCCATATCATGGATCCTATCCTACATGGACGGATCAGCAGCCTCATGGAGATCCACTTATATTGAGACCAATATACAGGCCAATATAGGCTTCACACCCACAGCCTACAATATCTTCTGAACAGAGATGGACACCTCATACCAACTGGCTAGCACTCAAACCAACACCCTTGACCATCTCTCATCATTTTTGCAAGGAAATAGAGACATCAAAACATACATCTCTGAATTCTGCTCCTTGGTTACACAAACAGGAATCACAGGAGAAATGGAGAAGCTCTACTATTTCAAAAATGGCCTCTACCCCAAAATTGTGTACAAAACAATCTTGCAGAACCCTGCAAACACCCTTGATGCTTGGATCGCTGCTGCCCAAGCACAGGCTCAAGTTGCTAAGATGGAAGAAAGCTATCTTGCAAGAAATGCTGGACATTCCAGAGGACATCAAACAGGCCAACGTCAAAAACATAAATCATCAAATTACCAGACTCTGATTTATAGACTGAGCTTTCCTCCTCACACCTTGCTGCCACAGAAAGACCCTATGGTGATGGATATTGATGCCATCACAGACAGAATCAATAACATCCACCTGGAAGTGAATGAAACACTTCTTGACCCTGACTTTGATTCTGAATCAGTGTTACAGCTCGACATTACTGCGGTCACCGATCATCGCCGATAACTCCTTTCACTCTTATTTCATCCATATGCTTTTACTCCACCTTTCTTCATCACATGTTAGTACGCGTCGCGTAGTTCTTTGTTGAATCTCTGCTGAATCCCTTCTCCTTTTATTACTATCTCCGAGTATATTAACAGTAGATTACGCGCTTGTACTCTTCAGTCTGATAATTGAGTTAATCTTGCCATTCGAGTTATCTCCTCCAGTCTC
>KQ962614.1:25136-37086 GCA_001563735.1 Leucoagaricus sp. SymC.cos
CTGACAAGACATCCAACATATAAAGGATTTTGCCTAAGGAGACTTGCCCAAGCCATGTCAAGCTCTCCTCTTTCCCCACCTTCTAGATCTTATCCACTTAAGAGTGCAAGACATTCTATAAATGATGTACAACTCCACCAATCATCCAGTCAAGTAATACATCTTCCTTGTTGCCTTAACATGGATTTGAACTCTAAGGGAAATGTGGAAATCCTTGCCCTCCTTGACTCTGGTATCTCAGGAAATTTCATTGACTCTTCATTTATTCACATACATAACCTCAAACCTCTCCTTCACCCTCTCAAAAACCCTGTCACTATAGGAAATGCTGATGGTATAACCAACCAACAAGGAACAGCCACTCATTGTTGTCCCCTCACCATAACTGTTGATGGAATCAATATGGATATTAAACCAAAAGTCATCAGCTTAGGACACCCCTGTATGATCCTAGGCCTACCATGGCTACAACAACACAATCCAGATATCGATTGGGAAAATAGTACCCTACAATAGAGACAACATCCTTGGAAACAAAAATGATTTCAAGAACTCATTAATTTGATGTATGAAGACAACCACCCCATCGAAATTAACAACATGTCCTATCTCAAACCAATAGGACAAGATTTCAAAGAAATTAACTTCAAAACCTCTGCCTCCATTTTCCTCAACTAACAATTTAAAGCCAAATGACAGGACGATCTGAAGAAAGCAGTACCCCCAGAATACCATAACCTCCTCAAAGTATTCAACAAAAAAGCATCTGAGAGATACCCTCCACCTTGTTCATAGGATCATAAAATTGAGGCCAAACTCTCCTTCTACCCCATTTCAATGAAATCCTACCAATTATCACTCAAAGAAGAACAAGAACTCAAAGCATTTCTCAAAGAAAACCTCAAGAAAGGCTATATCAAACTATCCAAATCCCCCATGGCATCCCCTTTCTTTTTCATAGCAAAGAAAGATGGAAAACTATGACTCTGCTAAGATTATCACTACCTCAACAAACATACCATCAAGAGCACCTATCCTATTCCCCTCATATCCCAAATTCTTGACAAACTTAAAGGCATTAAATACTTCACCAAACTCGATGTACATCTTGGATATAACAACATTAGGATTTGCCCTCAAGACATGTGGAAAGCCGCTTTCAAGATCTACAAAGGCTTATTCAAACCCACTGTCATGTTCTTCAGAATGTGCAATTCCCCTGCCACATTCCAATCAATGATGGATTCCCTGTTCCACCTCCTCATTAATCAAGGTGTCATAATAGTCTATTTAGATGACATATTGATCTATGCCAAGACCAAAGAAGAACTTCGATGGATCACTTGCAAAGTTCTAAAAATACTTCAAGATAACGATCTTTACTTGAAGACCAAAAAATGCGAGTTTGCCCAACAAACCCTCGAATATCTTGGTGTTATCATCAAACCTGACTCAGTTTCAATGGACCCAACCAAACTAAAAGAGATCAAAGATTGGCCTATACCTAAATACACCTGGGACATCCAAAAATTCATCAGATTCTGTAACTTCTATCAATGATTTGTTCATTGATATGCTGACCATGCATGACCTCTTAACATGCTCATGAGCAAAAACAAACCCTTTACCTGGATGCTAGAATGCAACATGGCATTCACCCAACTAAAGGAGAAATTCCTCAAAGAACCCATACTGCTCATGCCCAACTACGCAAAACCCTTCGAAATCAAATGTGACACATCACAATTTGCTTCAGGAGCCATCCTCCTGCAAAGAGATAACAATGGTGCCAAACACCCCATTACCTATCTTTCCAAATTGTTCACTGCCACAGAACGTAACTACCATTGCTCCGAACAAGAATTCTTTGCCATTATCTGTGCTCTCAAAGAATGGAGACACTACATCAAAGGATCCCCCCACAAAACTATTGTCTGGTCAGACCATGAAAATCTAAAAAGATAGAGAAAACCCCAGGACCTCAGCAGATGTTAAGCATACTGGACCCAATATCTTTCTAGATTTGACCCCGAAAAATGTGAGTTTGCCCAACAAACCCTCAAATATCTTGGTGTTATCATCAAGCCTGACTCAGTCTCAATGGATCCAACCAAATTAAAATAGAGACACTACATCAAAGGATCCCTCCACAAAACTATTGTCTGGTCAGACCACAAAAATCTAAAAAGATGGAGAAAATCCCAGGACCTCAGCAGATGTCAAGCATGCTGGACCCAATATCTTTCTAGATTCGACCTTGAAATCAAGCACATAGCTGGACAAAAGAACAGACCCACCAATGCTTTATCTCATTGCCCTGATCATGAACTGACAGATAAAGACAACCACAATATCACCACACTCCCTAATAAATTCTTTGATAAAGAAGAATTAAACATCATCGATGATGCCATCACTCCCCTCATTTGGAAATCCCCAGGATTTGAAGGATTGCCTTGTGTAAATGGCAAATTATCCATCCCAAACAATCTCATCATAAAATGCCAACTTGTACAATGCTGCCATGACATTCCTACTGCAGGACATCCAGGAATCACTGAAACTCTTTGAAAACTCCAGTCATTTGTTTATTGGCCTGGTATGAAATCCTTTGTCATTAACTACGTCAATGGATGTGGTAAATGCCAACAATTCAAGATCAACCATCACCCTACCAAGCCACCCCCTATGCCTATCACAGCCTCCAGATCCACTGCCCCATTTACCCAGATTTCCATGGACCTGATCACCAATCTACCCCCCATGGATGGCTGCAACTGCATATTATCTGTGGTAGACCACAGTCTTATGAAAGGGATAATACTCGTCCCAACATCAAAAATGGCTACCTCTGAGAAAATTGCAGAATTACTTGATGAAAGAGTATTTTCATGCTATGGAATTCCCGAAAAGATCATCAGTGATCAGGACCCCCATTTTTCATCACACTTCATAAAAGGCCTCACCAAAGCTATTGGTATCGAGCAAGCACTCTCTACTGCCTTTCACTCTCAAACAGATGGAACTACTGAATGCTTCAATCAGGAAATCCAAAAATACCTCGCCATCTACTGTGATGGAGACCTCCAAAAATGGAAAAAGATATTACCAACAGTGGAATTTGTTCACAACTCACAGTGCCATGCTGGACAAAAACACACTCCCTTTGAATTGCTCTATAGCTACTATCCCTGAACCTACCCTACCACAGAACCAACCACAGTACCCACCATAGACGAATGTCTTAAGCAACTAGAGAAATCTCACCAGCTTGCCCTAGAAGCCCACAAGAAAGCTAGACAAGTAATGCTTGGATGCCACAATAACCCAAATTGGGAACCCTTTGAAGTTGGTCAGAAAGTCTGGCTTAACAATCAAAACCTCGCCACCACAGCAAACAAGGACACTTTATAGAAATATACCCAAAAGGTTGAAGGACCTTTCCAAATACATCAAAGACTCTCACCAGTCACCTACAAACTTGACCTACCCCATAATTGGAAAATTTACAACTAGTTCCATGCTTTGCTCCTCACTCCTTATAAGAAAACCTCTCAATATGGTCCTAACTTCTTTGACCCACTACCCAACCTCATGGACAGTTTTGAAGAGTATGAAGTCAAGAAGATTATCAAGCACAAGAGAACCCCACAGGATATAAAGTACCTAATTAGGTGGAAAGGCTATTCCCTATCTGATAACACTTGAGAATGGGAGGACGACCTTGAATACTCAGGAGAACTACTCAGGGAGTATAAAACCACAAATAAATTACCCCAGGACAATGCAGGAACCCACTTCAAGTCAATCAAGTGAAAGTACCGCTCATACAAAAAATAAAACCCCCGCCATACCCCCACTCCTCTTCCTAACATACCAAATATCCCATCCCAAACATTGCTTTTTTCAAATTCCAAATACCACACCACTGCACCTCCACATATCTGATGACATCCAATCTTGGGAACACCTCGACATGCTCTCATTCTTCTACCCTGACATTGAATGGTGCTCTGATGATGAATAAGAGTATCTCTAACAGCATCTTGAACAAGTGGATCACCACTCCTCCTCTGACACTGCTGCTGACAGCCAGTCAGATACCTCTGCCCATTCCAGGGCCTACCACACTGCTCCCCAGTCTCCAGACCCAATACCAACAAGACACACAACTGACACCACCAGTCCTGACCAATATGCCACAACCTCCTCCACTAATCACAGTCCTCAACATCAAAGCCCCTATTGCTTCTCACCGCCAACCCCCACCACCACAGCTCAGATACAGGCCCAACTCTTTTCAACCATTGATTGCACTAGAGAAACCCACTCCTCCATGTTTGCCTATTATAATAATAATCTGCAAATGGCTACCTTGGTCAACACCTTCTGGTTGAGCATCCTTACTGCACTTCATCAACAATGCCATGCCATGCTTACATACCATGATGCCATCAAGAGCTATAAGAACTTGGATAACAGTGACTTTCCCCATCACCATCTCAAGATTTGTCAAAGGTTTCTCCTATTTGATTGCACTGTGAAGTGGTCAGGAACTTTGCAACAAGATATATGACATAGAGAGACATGTACAAAGGATATTCCTCACCCTAATGACACCCCTCAATCAACTCTGACCAAAGACCCAAGCCTCCTGGTACATAACAAAAATTAGAAGCTGATTAACCACAATGACAACAACAGAGATCAATAAACTCAGACAACTTCTTTCAGATGATCCTCCTCCTCCCCACCAGGATACAGAAGAAGATGTTTCCACTGCCATTGACTAGGTCATATCAAATCAGAATGTGCATGCTATTGCTGCCCTGGTTGCCGCCAATACAGTCCTGGGCATACTGGCTGCCAGTGTCTGGAAAATCCTCAACTGAGAAATCAATCACAAGTTCTTCCTTCTATTATTCACCCCCAATCACCTACCACCACATCACGATCCAGCCCAGCTCAAGTTCAATGACCTCACATACCTGCTTCAGCTAGTTATAATAGAACACAAGAAGAAGAACTTAGGCAACATCACCCTCCTCCCCAAACCAATGACCCTAGTACACATGTCCTTACCCAACCCAACACCCCTGTCCCTGTCCTGGCCCACCCCTCCAACTATCCTGACACCATCTCTATCCCATGGCAAACTATCCCCAATGATGAGCAACCCTCTCCAAGAGCTATCTTCATTGAAGCTCTCAATCGATGAGACCAATGTCAAAGCCAACCAATCTGATGATGCCCAACCCAAGTTGCTCTCATTCTTCTTTCTCATGCTGGAATCTCTACTACTGTATTTAATGACTATAGCATCTGACCACATCTTCCACCAGACCAATCCCCTAACAGGACGATGTCAAGTTCATCTCCCATTTCTCCTGGCTGCTATCGACCAACCTGATCTTGCCCCTATCATTGCAACAGGCAATCAATGCAAGATGGAACAACTGGATCATATTTTTGTCCTAGAAACTGGTATGATGACTATTCCCCTGACCCCCTCGATATCAACCCCTACACTGACTTCAATCCAGTGGCCAACTACAACATTGATAGAGAAGGATGCTTTGATCGTTAATGAGATTGATATGGAGATCAATCTTTATAAAAGGGATAATGTTATAATCACTGGGACTTCATTCCCATATATGGACAGTGACATCATATTTGATCCAGACTCATTTATTTATCCTTCTGATGACTCTATATTTGACCCTTACTTCCTAGCATGATCTGTGCCTATATTTGAACAGATCTCTTCCCCATCACTTCTTGATCCAGTACTCCCACCTTGTTGGTCGGCAAACAAGTGCAAACATTGCTGTCGTCATCTCTAATCACGAGCACAGTCTCATCTGCCCTATCGATCTTGGATATACGAGTACCCCTCAAACATGTCTGACCCCCCCCCTGCAGGGACCGGCTCCCATAGCGATCAGTCGCTTGAGCGCCTTCGTGCGCTCTCGTCTTCTGGTCGTGCCCCTCCTGTGACTCCTTCCTCGTCCACTGGGCTCCCTGGTGAATTAAGTGACATTGACCTCCTTCTCGACCCTGGCTGTACACCTAGGATGGCCACCAGGACCAACTGTGCCACTTGCTGCCAAGGCAGGTGCCATAGCCCCCTTTCCTCACATGCCTCTTCCAGGGCTGCATCTCCCGAGGGTGCATCCCTCTTCTCTTTGCTTCAGGACCCATTCCAGGGGTCCTCTTCTCAGCCCGCTGCCCTCCTGCAGCCTAGTGCCCCTTTGGGGCCATATCCGCTTGCCCTGGAGGAGGAGTCAGTGGATCCTCAGGCAAATTTTGAGGCAGTATGGGTATCTCTCAATCGCGCCTTGGATTTTCTGAGGCAGATGACTGAGCGTGGTGTTTCTCCCCCTCCCGGGTTTGGCTTGCCCATTACTGGGTTTGCTGAGCTCACTTCTATTGACCCATGGGGCAGTCTTTTGGCTGACCCTACGGACCCTTCCCATGCTACTGTGTATGACACGGTGGCACCTTAGTTTCACCCTCCTGTGTCGTTGGAGGATGTGTCTATGTGTGAGCCTACTGCCCCTCCTGTGGAGGTTGTCTCCTCTGAGGTTGCACAGATGGATGTCGCCCCCCCTCCCCCTAGTGCTTCTGGCCGGCTGCTTGAGAATGCGCCAGTTGATGGGCCTTTGGGGACTGTTCCTGCCCCACCTCCTCCTAAGCCTACAGGCTTGAGGAAGGCTAAGGCGAAGAAGGCCGCCGAG
Source organism: Leucoagaricus sp. SymC.cos (assembly GCA_001563735.1). Lineage (NCBI taxonomy): Eukaryota > Fungi > Basidiomycota > Agaricomycetes > Agaricales > Agaricaceae > Leucoagaricus > Leucoagaricus sp. SymC.cos. Next base: position 31,877 of record KQ962614.1, read on the forward strand.
AAGCGGGTCCTCTCTAAGGGCCCCTCGCCTCCCATTCTATCTGCCTCTAAGCCAGGTGCCCAGTCCTTTGTGGCTGCCACCCGGGCTGCCCCCACCCCTGTTGTGGGTTCTTCTGGTTTGGTGGAGAACCTGGTGCATGTCGCCAGGTCTTTCCCCAACCTTGCTCCTTCCACTATCGTGGCTCTCCTTCGGGCGGATATAGCTGCTGCTGCATCTGCTGCTCCTGCTCCGGCGGCTGTAGCAGGTGCCAAGCACCCTATCATGCCTTCTGCCCCTGCTCCCCCTGCTAAGAAACCCAAGGCTACCACCAAGGGGCCTAGCAGGAAGCAAGCCCTCTTCATCCTGGACGATCCCAATGCCAGGCCTAATCTTGAGCAGATGCCCCGTCTGCTTAACAAGTACCTTACAGACAATAGGGTCGTTGGGCTCCGCACAGAGTCTGTTCTTGTGGCGTACAGTGGCTGGTCTATCTGGCTCACCGATGTTCCTTCTCTTGAGCAGCTCAATGCCATTTGTCAATGGCTGGGCATTCACTTTTTGCCTGTCGGTTCCAAGGTGTACCTACCTGCATCAAAGAGCTTTCTCAAGCTCGTCAATGTTCCTTATATGCGCCAGGATGGTTCTAGGACCACCTCCGATCAGGTTGAGGGGGTCATGAGGGCATCAAACCTCTCTAACCACTTCATCCTTGTGGGCCCCCCTTGGGTGGTTCGCAATTCTAAGTCATCTGACACTGCAATGGCATACTTCGAAGTCTGGGACTCCCAGAGGGGCACTCGTGCCACTAACCTCATTGGGCATTCCCTCCAGTTTGGGCACTGGACCTCCAGGGTTATGGAGGCTAGTGCTAACCCCAGGGTGTCCCTGTGTCAGCATTGCTGGCAATGGGGGCACTCCTCTCAAACCTGCCACCAGAAGATGCCTCAGTGTCCTCTGTGTTTGGAACCTCACTACCGCAATGCGCATCGTGCGTTCGCTGGTTGCTGCAAGGGGAATGCCTGCCAGGGCATCCCACCTACTCCCGCTGGCCAACCGTGCCTGCACCCCCCTTGCTGCTTGAATTGTCATCAGGCACACACTGCTGACTCGAGGCAGTGTCCGTTCTGGCATCACCGGTTCGATAAGGACTGGATCCACCACAAGTATCAGGAGGTACGTCATTGCTCTGATGCTCATCTTTCAACATTTTCCCAATGCTCATCTTCTCATGTCTAGGGACCCCACTAGGTCTTCTGGAGGTGCTATAGGGGACATTTGGGTTTTCTCGCAGAATGTTAATTGTAACTACATGCATGTTGACTATATACTTGAGATGCTCAAGGACACTTTTGATATATTGTTTTTGCAAGAACCACCTTGGAGAATGATAAGACAAACAGTGTCGACGACCTCTGAGAGGGGCGACGATGTCATGGGTGCTCCTAAGCACCCTGATTGGCTCTATATGGTAAGGCCGCCTACCAATGGGCAGAACCCTCGCGTTATGGCATACATCCATAGGCACTTGGCTGTGCTTTGCCCCTCTATGAGGAGAGACATCATTGATCATTGCAATCTCTTCATCCTGTCATTGTTCACACCACATGGGACAGTGAACCTTCTCAATGTCTACTCTGACAATGCTCATACGGCGATCAACCTCCTCTCTTGGGATGTCGATCAGCTGCCTGCCTTTGTTTACATGGGCAGTGACTTTAATTGTCACTCGGAGGTGTGGGATTTGTCCTGCACCTCGTACCCTCTTGTTGCCCAGCGCCTTCTGGAGCTGGCTTCTGACGTCGGGCTCGAGTGGGCCTGTCCTTCTAATCCAGGGTTGACTCATATTCCCCATAACCCTCATTTGGCTGGATCTGTGATCGATCTTGTCTTCACAGCGCCATCTGTATCTGTATCTGATCTGCCTAGGTTGGATCTTGATCGACATGGGCCATTGGATCATGTTCTGATCTCCACTTTAGTTCCCTTGTCTGAGATTGACATTAGGGTTACCTGCATGGTGATCCTAAGAGAGTCCCCAGAGGAGTCCGGGTTCTTGATCAATCTTGCCACTGGTCTTAGGTCCCTGGATGTCGGGGACCTGTCTTCCTCTGATGGGATCGAGGCTGCTGCATTGGTGGTGGCCGAGGTCTTCTCCTCTGTGTGGAACACTCATGCAAAGGAAATCACTATTATGGGGTGCTCTCAGTCATGGTGGACCAATGAGTGCTCCGCTGCTATTGCCAAGTATTGGGAGTCGCATGCCCCTGGTGATTGGAAGGCATTTCGCAAGACATCTCATCTTGCCAAGCAGCGCTTCTTCGATGCTCGCATCGAGGAGATTGCTGTTGAGAACCAATGGCCATGGGATCTCATGGCCTGGGTAAAGCCCTGACAGCTCCCACCGTGTGAGGCTATCTCGCATCAGGGGGAGTCATGTCATGACATTGATGCCCTGTGGAGGGCACTTGATCAGACGTATAATGCTGCCTCTGGGCGGCCTTGTGATGTCACGGTGCTGGAGGAGCTGTCCCTGCTTGTGGAGCGGGATTGGGTCCCTTTTTCAGTGTTGGAAGCAAGGGAGGTGCTTTCTGCATGCTCTTTACGCTCCTCGCCCAGACTGGACCATGTTACGTGTGTCCACTTGAAGGAGCTTCTCTCTGATGATGTTGTCATTGGGAAGGTCCTCGCCCTGGCTGATGCCTGCCTTGTGGTCAGGTATTGGCCCTCTCATTTTAAGGAGTCGGTTTTGGTAATTATTCCTAAACCTGGAAAACCCTCCTATTCTATGCCCAAGTCCTTTAGGCTGATTGTTCTGCTTAATACGCTTGGGAAGCTTATTGAGAAGATGCTATCTAGGTGTCTTCAATTTGATGGTGTCAAGTATGGCATCTTTCACTCTAATCAGCTAGGTGGTATTCAACAGCGGTCGACTGAGGATGCTGGTTTATTCCTTACTCATTTGGTCAAGGCTGGGTGGGCTAAGGGACTCAAGACGAGCGTTGTCATGTTTGACATTGCTCAGTTCTTCCTGTCTTTGAACCATGATATGCTCATGGCTATTTTGGCGAGGCAGGGGTTTCCAGTGAACATACGCCGGTTCTTTGCTTCTTATCTTGTGGGACGGAAAACCAAGTATCTTTGGAATTCCTTCTCCTCTGGTTGCTATGATGCGGATGTGGGAGTCGGGCAAGGGTCAGCCCTCTCTCCTGTCCTCTCTGCTATTTATCTTGCACCTGTGCTCAAGATCTTTGACCTTAGGGCGTCGCATTTGGAGTGCGATGTTCTCTCCTATGTGGATGATGGTATGCTCATTGCCCAGGCCAGGGAGCTGGCTGACAACCTGGTGCACCTTCATGGTGCTTACGGGTTTATGTTTGATTTGTTTGTGGCGTTTGGACTTGTCCTTGAGCATGACAAGTCTGAGCTCTTCCATTTTTCGTGTCGCAAAGGGGATGATAATCCACCTATCGACCTGGGCTATGCCCCTTACACCAGAGACACCCCTCTCCACCCCAAGCCATTCTGGTGGTACTTGGGTTTTTACTTCGACAGACAGCTCTCTTTTCAGGAGCACGTCTGGTATTATTCCACCAAGGCTATCTCCACAGTTCGTGCTATGGGGATGCTTGGGAATTCACTTCAGGGTTTGTCCCCTAAGCAAAAGCGATTGCTTTACAGGTCGTGTGTGGTTCCTATCGCCACGTATGGCTTTCATCTTTGGTGTCATGAGCTTCATCCTCATAAGGCTCATCTCACCTCTCTCAACAAGATGCAGTATCAGGCTGCGATCTGGATCATGGATGCTTTCCACACCTCCCCTTCGGGTGGCATTGAGGCATTGGCAGGCCTCATCCCCATCCATCTGCATCTTAGGAAGCTGAGGTCCCGGGCGGTATACCAGGTCCTTACTTTGTCACCTACGCACTCTACCAAGCAATTGCTGGGTACGAGGCAGTTTCCTGGTACCGATCCCCATCAGTATCACTTTACCAGGCTTGGCCGCTCTATTGAGAAGGTCAGGTCAGCTATCATTGATACCTTTCGGTATCATTCTATTCCGGTTACCTTGGAGATGTTCAAGCCTGATGCCTTGGATGCTTGCCCTGGTAGGCATCTTTTGGATCGTTTTAGCGACCGCGTGCAGATTGTTGAGTTCAACTCTAAGGAGGAGGATATTAACATCTTACGGATTTTGAATGCAGAGCTTGATAAGGCCACTGCGTTGGATGACTGCATTGTGGCAGCCACAGATGCGTCTGTGGGTCGTGACAGGGCATTCCAGGCAGTGTCTGCTGCTTGGGTTTGGGCAGGTGGGGTGCCAGTTTGGCAGTCCTGCCAGGCCACTGGCAGAGTGACTGCTCCTGATGCGGAGCTTCACACCATTCGGATGGGTGTCTTCACTGCATGCACACAGGTGGGCGCCCGCCATGTTGTGTTGTTCACTGACCACCTGGCCTTGGCTAGGCAGGCAGTGGACCCTTCTGTCGGCAGTGGGCAGGCCCAGGCTCTGCTCATTTGTCGTCGTCTGCAGAAGTGGTTGGGGGAGGATCCCTCTTGCACTTTTGTGTTTATCTAGGTACGCTCCTCTTTGGAGTGGCCTCTGCATCATGCGGTCCATTGCTTTGCAATGGACTCTGCTTTCAAGGTGCCAGTGGGGGGTTCTCCCTTCACAACCCTTAATTATATTCGTACGGCTGAGGCTCAGGCCTGTTGCAACAAGTGGACTAGGCAGTTCACTTCGTCGAGCTCCTCTGGGAGAGACTTCTTGCACCTTACTGATGTCAGGGGCAAGCGCTTGATGCCTACTTACCTCTCTGGGGGTATGTGGCTTAAGTATTTGCATGATTCACTGACCTGTGCTCAGATCTGTCAGGTGGTTTTGAATCATGCGCCTATCAGGGAGTTTAGGCGGCAGTTTAGGCTCTCTGATGATCACTCCTGTCCTTGCGGATCTGCTCATTTGCAGACTCGTGAGCATATTTTGGCCAGGTGCACTGACTTTGGCCCCTCTCAGCACTTCCCCAAGCTCTGGGAGGAGTTGCTCAAGTTTTACAGGGAGAACCCTTTGGCATTCTCCTTTGTGCACCTCCCTGGAGGATAAGAACAGTGTGGCCACTCTTCAGCAGTCGCTGGGTTTCCTGGGAGCCCATTTAGGGTTCTTGGGAGGTCTGGCATTGGCGGCTGATGGGGGCTGTGCTAGCTGCTCCTTAGCACTCACCATCCGCATTGTG
>KQ962614.1:49110-59478 GCA_001563735.1 Leucoagaricus sp. SymC.cos
TATGTTCTGTCTGACCATCGCCTTCCAGGTGATAACCAAAGGTAAAATGCAACTTCATATCCAATGCTTCACCAAGCAATCAGAAGAAGTGCAACACAAATTTGGAGCCTTGGTCAGAGGTAACATGAGTGGGAACTCCATGCTTTGAAAAGACATGGAGAACGAACAGGTGGGCCAGATTGGTGGAAGTAATGGTGTCATGAGTAGGGATGAAAATACCTTGCTTAGATAGTCAGTCAACAACTACAAGGATGGAATCAAAGCCAGAAGAAGTCGGTAACTTCTCGATGAAATCTATAGAAATGGAATCCCATGGCTGATTGGGAATCGGCAATTGCTTGAGGTTTCCATAGGGACAATGATGCTGGGACTTGGAATGCATGCAGGTGACACAGGACTTACAGAATTTCTTGACGTTGGTGTGGATTTCGGGCCCAGTGTACTTCCGACATATGAGCTCGAGAGTCTTGTTTTGACCGAAATGCTCTGCTAGCACATGATTGTGCTTGTATTGCATAATGTGGAGGTGGAGGTTGTTGGAATTGGGAACATAAATCCTGTTGTTGAGGTGAAGGAAACTGGCAGAATTGACCGACCAGCAGCCTTCAGGATTAGAAAGGTGTTTAGTAGCTATAGGGTCAGTGGGAAGAGCAGAAATAATATTGGAATGCAGCTTTTCTAAATCAATTATAGTGGCTGTGCAAAGGGAAGGAGAATAGAGGTAAGTAGTGTGTACTAATGCGGAAAGCTGTTCTTGGGTGAAGACTGGTCAGAAGTTGTGCGGGTTGACTATAGTGTAGCCAGTATTCCCCCCTTTTGGGTAGACATCCCAATGTCTAGTCAGGGCATTAGGCTTAGTACCAAGTTTACCTGGGCAGAATCTAATGATGAGGTGGAATTGGGAAAGATATTCACTCCAGTGGGCCTGTTGGCAGGTTAGAACTTTAGTGGTGCAAAAATACTCAAGGTTCTTGTGATCGGTAACGACATCGATTGGGATTGATGTGCCCTCAAGGTAATGTTGCCAAATGTGGAAAGCTTCAAAGATTGCTAGGAGTTCTTTATCGTGAGTGTCATAATTAGATTCAGTGGTACTGAAGGTGTGGGAATGAAAGGCAATTGGATGTACTTCACTGTCCTCAGCAATAATGGAAAGGATTGCAGTGAGGGCATAGTCAGAGGCATCAGTTTTGACTATGATCTGAGCATTGGGAACCCAATGGGTAAGAATAGGAGCTGTAGTAAAAGCCTGTTTCAAGGATTCGAATGCCAATTGGCACCAATCATCCCACTGCCATTTAATAGCTTTGTGGGTTAGGCGGGTCAGTGGAATAACAATGTCAGAATAGTTATAAATGAATCAGCAGTAGAAATTTGAGAAACCAAGGAATGATTGAATGTCTTTTACCTTTTTCAGAGGCAGCCAGTCTTGGATGACCTTGATCTTGTCCTCCAACATTTTAAAACCATCAGGAGAAAGGATATACCCAAGATATTCAACAGACTCAGAATGGAACTCACATTTATCCACACAGGCATATAAGCCATGTTTTCGGAGCCGTTTGAGAACCTCGCAAACATGTTTCTGATGCTTGGCAGGGTTGTCAGAATAGATAAGGATGTCATCAAGATAGACGGTAACACAGACATCGAGGAGGTTGCTGAAGATGTCATTCATAAACCACTGGAAAGCAGTGGGAGCATTAGTGAGACCGAAAGGCATTACCAACCATTCAAAGGAACCATAACAGGTCCAAAAAGCAGTTTTCCACTCATTGCCTTTGGTGATGCAGACGAGATGGTAGGCATGTCGGAGATCTATCTTGGTGTACAAGTGGGCTTTGTGGGGAGTATCCAGGAGGTCAGAAATGAGAGGGAGTGGGTAACGATCCTTTTTTGTGATGTGGTTGAGGCTGTGGAAATCGATGCAGAGATGTAGGGAACCGTCCTTTTTCCAAACAAAGAGGACAGGAGCACCATGAGGAGAGGAAGTGGGGCAGATGAATCCAATAGAAAGATGTTCGTCAATAAACTCACATAGGGTAGCGAGTTCTGTTTGTGAAAGGGAATACATCAGACTGATGGGAGGTTGAGAACCTTCTTCAATGTTGATTTTTAAGTCATAAGGCTGGTGAGGGGCAAGGGTATCAGCCCGAGCCTTGCTGAAGACATCAGTGAATTCATGATATTCATTGGGCACGTTGGAAAGGTCTACTGGTGTATCGGAAACTTGAGAGGCACTAGCAGTAGCAGAGACAGCTGAGAGGCCAAGACAGAAATTACAGGAACTGGGAAGATGGGAAGCATGAAGCAATGCAGTGGCATTGATGAGGGAGATAGAAGGCCAAGGAATGTCAGTGGTGGAGGATGGTGAATCCAGAGCAGAAATAGGTGGAGATGGATTGTCAACAGATGAGTGAACCAGGGTGTTGGCCAGCACAGTCCAGGAGGGAACAGAGGATGAGGCAGTGGTGTTGAGCAGTAGCGGTCAGAAAGAGATACTGCTTGAGGCCCAGTCAATCAATGGATTGAAGTGGGCAAGCCAGTTGTGTCCAAGTACCACAGTGCAAGAGGAATCCAACTGAGTGACATAGAAGTCAAGAGAGATTGATTCACCAGTTGGGAAGACAGCGGGGAGATGCACTAGTTCTGTAATATACGTATTAGAGGTTCTGTCGAAAAGCTTTAACTCAACTGGCGAGATAGGGGAAGTAGGAGCGGAATATATGTGGACAAAGTCAGAATCAATGAAACAATAAGTAGAACTGCTATCAATGAGAGCATGAGCAGAAATAGAAGATTGTCCAATAGAAAGAGAAGGGAAAAGAAGAGGAACTGAAAGGGAATTGGGGTTTGAAAGAGCAGATGCATTGAGGCGGAAACTCTCTGATGCACAGACAAGTTCAACATGACCCTCATCCTGTACAGAGTCTTGAGGGCCACTCTTTATTTTTCCAAACCCTTAGTGGGAGCAGAAGTGGAAGTCGAGGCAGGGAGTTCAGCCTTACGGCCACAAGCCTTTTGATGGGCCTCCTTACATTTACATGTCTCAACCTGGTGGCCAAAGATTCCAGAGTAACTGCAGAGGTTCTTCTCGATGTGGTGTTGTTTTTCTGCTTCCATCAGTTTACTGTCCTTGCCCAGGACATTGGAGAGGTCCTTTTTGGGAGCAGGTGGTTGGTTAGAGGAGGAGGAAGATGCAGACGGAGTGGGAGTGGAGGATTTTGTGGGTGATTGGTGTTGAGGAGGCTGGTTGGTGTTCTTGTTGTTAGTGTTGGTTGGGCCTGAGGTGGATGACAATTGTTTTTTATTGTGGGAGTGAGGATTGGAAAGAGGACAATTGTTGGAAGAAGATTAGTGTTAGGAAGATGAAGTGTCTGCAGGATTCTTGCAGGTTTGAGATAAAGCTGTTGGGTTCTCAGCAGTACAGGCATGGGCACATTCATGCTCATGTTCCCAGTGACGATTGTCATAGACAGTGGCTACATGCATCATCTCCTGGAAGCCGCGAGGCTTACCCTGCTCCCACATACTGATTTGGCCTTGAAGGCAGTTGGGCAGACCTTTGTAGTACCTGTGAGTGAATACAGAATCACCCCAGTCAAGTTGAGTGGAATACTGCATAAAATCAATGTTGTAGGTCGCAATTTTATCTCTGTGCTTCATATGGAGACTTTCAAGATTCTCTGCCACTTCTCCAACCCGGTTAGCCAGGCCAAAGCATGAGCAGAGCTCCTTGGAGAATTCAGGCCAGGAGTTAGCCTAGGAATGGTGGATGCCCAGGTCCTCTTGATGGAGGGAAACCTGGAACCAGGATGATGCAACTCTTGAGAGGTAGGTCAAGGTGAAGTTGACCTTGTCAGCATTGGTAGGGAAGGAGTGGGAGTTTGCGCAAAAATAGAGACTGCATTGGAAGAGAAAATTTTTGAGTTTTAGGGGATCTTCCCCAGTGAAAGCTTCGGGAACCCGAGCTTTGTTGGTGCTTGTAGGAGGTAGGGCAGAAGGCCCGATGGATTTAGCAAGGGCTTTAATCGCTGCTGTAAGCTGATTGGCTGTGGAGCAGGGAGCCCAGAAGGAGGAGTCATTGCCATTGTTTTCTGGTTCATCAAACCAGTTTTCGGGATCATCGTCAGGATCGGGGTCACCACCAGGGCCATCCTCAGGGTCTGGGTCATTACCAGCCAGAGGATTTGGGTGGTCATCATCAAAGTCGGGATGGGGAGTGTTGGTAGAAGTGCTGGATAGAGTAGAGGGACTGGAAGGATCACAACGAGGTCGGGGGTTGCCAGAGGGCAAACCACTGGGAAACTATGGAGTACAATGGAGTGTGGTGGAAGAAGAGCCACATTGAGGGGTAGCATTAGAGAGACCTGCATAACAAGTGTGCAGAGGGACATGAGGAGAGGGGTAGTTACGAGCATGAGTGTTTGTCATGGTAAAGGTGTGGTAGTGACAGTGGAACAATCAGTCTGATAATACTGTTAAGTTCTGAGACAGGATTGAGAGGGAATAGACATAGAAGGGTCAGAATACATCAAGAATAATCTATGTGGAAGCAGAAGCAGAGACAGAGACATGAGATCAGAAAGAGTCAGGAATGGACCTTGGCTTCAGCTTATGTGCTGCACTGTTCCACTGCCGATAGTCCAATTTAGGAACAAGAGGGAGAGGACTTAGAGGAAACTTAGAGAGGACAAATAGTTTAAAGTTGGAATAATCAGGAATGTTGAACTAAGTTGATTATCAGACTGGAGAATACATGAACAGTAATCCACTACTTATATACCTATGGAAAACATTGGAAAGTGATAAACAAGAAGGTAGAATAAACAGAAAATTACGTGACATGACAAGCATGTGATAGAGACAACAGAGAGATAATGAAGAAGGATGACATAGTATGAAGAGCAAGCATATAGAGGGAAATGGGCAGTGACATATGAAGTATGAATGAAATCATAAAAGGTGGGTGTAATATAAAAGGAAATGTGAAGGCAGAACAGAAACCATTGGTATTGAGTGGAAGGGCATAGAAAGGAATAAGAACTAATAATCAATGGGGATAAAAGGTGAATGGAATCAAAAGGGAGATAGGTGGAAGCATGCAGGAATATTCGGAAACAAACAATACACAAGGAAATGATAAGATATAAAGCGGTAGAAATAGAAACAGAATAATTCGGAAACAGTCAGTATTAGTCGGGTTTGTCCAGAAACATATGAGTTGTAACAGTCTTGCAAGCCTATTCATACATCATCTTTGATTCATGTCAAACAAATTGGGTTTAATGTTCAGTTTGAACTGTCCCCTTGTGTACAATGGCGTGTTTGGTTTATGGTTTTTGTTACATCTACTCATATACCCAATTTTGATGATGCAACAGCTGTTGGTGACAATGGTGTTATCTATTCTCCAGATGTTAGGGTTGGTCATGCTATCATAGGTTTGAATCGTGATTCTTTTTACTTGGCTCATTCTAGGCCTTTGGCTGATGATGACCATAAAGCTATGCATAGTACACCTCGTGTTGATGATCTCAAGGTGTTGTATGACTGTCATATGGTGTTGACTAATATGCAGTATACATCTTAGGTTCGTCATTTGTTTTCAAGTGTCAATTTTTTCTATAGTCAGGGGTTGTTTCATTTTCCAGCTGATCTGGAGAATCCTTGTGCTAATACATTACCATGTTGTAAGGTTTATTTAATGGTCCTTGGTGCTCCCCTTGCCAATGATGGGTTGATGTCCCTACATATTATATATGATGCCAATAAGGATCAAGATGATCTCATAGATCTTACTGATCATGATTGCCCTATTCATTATAACCATGATTTACCTGGCTTTATGGCCACTGAGACTGTGGAACCTGTTCCAGATCCTGATACACATATGGAGGGTGTGCCTTCTACATCAGCCCGACCTCCTGTACCTCAGACTCCTCATTGTTGGCATCAGGAACGCACTGAGCATGATCAAGCAGCTTGTTTGCATAATGAAGCACAACTTGCAGTTAATATGTTGCAACCTAATGCTGAGGCTGAGGATCATGCAGCTTATGTTCATTCTGTTTGTTGTTTGGATACTGGTATCAACTTTACTGTTGATACTCACATGTGGTTCTATAACATCAGTCATGGTGGTAATATATTGCATAATCTGTAGTTAGTGTAGTTTCATGTAGTATGTAGTTGATTAATAGAAAAGTGGAATGAAATGAATGAAGCAGAGTGAAGCGAAGGTTTCATTAACAACAATGAGCTAGCCCTAAAGTTTATACTTAGATACTAATATTTAGCCTATGCAGTCCATGTGATTTACACTGACTGCTTGTTGGAATCAAGTGAGCACAATGCACCTGAAGGAACTCCATTGGGGTCCCCCCCAAAGGGAGGGGGGGGGGGATGGAGGGGGTGATGGAGTGGTGCATTATTCCTACATGCATAGTCAGGTGCAAGTCAATCATAATTACAAGTCGTTTCAGTTGTAAACACATATAGAGCCAAAATAGAATAATTTATATTATCACCAAGGTCCCCCTCAGGAGATATAGGGGGGTTAAATGTCTTTGCTCACCAGCCTGGCTATTTAGCAGGTTAAGGTCTCATTTGTTATTGGAATTAACCAGACAAATCACTCTACCAACTAAAAACAGCCATGCACTACCACCCATAAAATCATAAAAGAGCTATCAATCTGTCAATCCTAGTCATGTCTGGACCTGGTGAGTTTCCCCGTGTTGAGTCAAATTAAGTTGCAGGCTCCACACCTGGTGGTACCCTTCCATCAATTTCTTTAAGTTTCAGCCTTGCAACCTACTCCCCCCAGAACCCAAAGACTTTGATTTCTCATAAGGTGCTGAACAACACATCAAATTTGAGGTTGTCTGATCCCTAGTCAGCATAGTTTACTGTTAAGACTACAATAGTATCTGATTGTTTGTTTTTTTTTTTGTCCAGCATAGGCTAAAATGCATTTACACATGCCCATTTGGGTGTGTGGGACTCAGATCCAAGTTCATCACATGACTTACAGAATTGTGTACTCCCCCGTCTAATACCCACTAAAAACCTACAGGCCTCAAAGGGCCTACCCCCCACCATCTCTACAACCTATGAAGGGGAGGGATGTGCTATGGTGTGTTCCTACACAAGGTTATAACCAGGGGGAAGTGGCTGTTCCCAACCTCCACCCCACCAAAATTTGCCTATAGCATCCCCTACATGGCCCTTTCACCTTCCTGGCATCACACTTTGTAGAGAGGCTGAATCTAAGTGTATTGGGTCAAGGATGGGGCTTTGGTCCTACCTGTTTAATGCAGTTCTTAGTTAAAAGCCTTGGGACCATGACAAGGTCATCTGCGGAGGTGGTATGCCTCACCCTCAGTATCTGATTATTATTATTTTTTTTTCGGCAGGGGAAAATTGACCTTTTGACCTGTCAACTGAGTGTGGGCTTGGGAGAGTCCTGACCCACTAAAAACCCCCCAGTGCTGCCTGGACAAGTCCAGTGCACTTCCTGTGATAACCAAGATGCCTTAGGAGTCTCAGTTTCAGACACCACTGGAGCAGGTGCCCCCATTTCCTCTGGGCAGGTCCAGTATGAGGCAAAGCCCCTAGAGCAATGTCAAGATAGTTTTTCTGTCATTACTTATTTCAATGAGATCACCACATTTAGCCCATTTATCTATGAAGACTTTGGTTCTTTTTTTCTTCTGGTTAAAATCTCCTATCTTCTGGATTGCTCTCCAGTCCAGCTTTAGCTTAAGGTCAATCATCTTTTTCCATCTCATTATAAGCTCTTCGCTACTAATTTCACTTCTTCCAAAAATCCTTTCATTTCTGATGTTTCATAGCAGCCACATTGTTTCTGCAACTAACTCAGCATATTTCTCATTTATCTTCTTTGATGCCTGGTCTCTCCTACTTGTTCTTGGCAGCTTTACCCCACCCAGGCCCATAAGAATGCCTAGGGAGGGGACGACCCATGGGGTATCTTCAGTTGACCTGGCCCATAGGAGCTCTACCTCCTTCCAAACCTTATCAAATAGTGACACTTGACATTCAAAGAGCAGGTGGTTCATTGTTTCAACCTTTCCACACTTGCAGTATGCCTTCTCCTCCCATTGAGGGATATGTAAGAACCATGGTCCCATTTTGTGCCTGTTATGGATCAGCTTCCACAGGAAGTCTCTCACTTTCATTGGGATCGCATCTAGGCTGAGCCCTTTCCATATTTCATAGTCAGTTATGTCTCTTTTTAGGGACTCTTTAAATGTTCTTTTTATCATGGCAATATTTTTCTTTGTTGCAGTCTTACCAGGGATTGTTTTTTGGGACTTTATTATAAGGGCATATGCAATCTTCTGGGTTAGACTGGGGACTCTGGCTCCTTGGAGCATGAAGTTGGCTGGGATTTCTGGAGTAAAAAATTCAGATTGGTCTGCTGTTGCCTTCCTTTTAACTAGGGTTTTCATCTCGTTCATTTTTATCTTGTCCTCCTCATTGGACTGCACTTCAATTGTTACTTCTCCTGGGTGACTCCTTAGTTTATAGGCCACTATTCTCCAGACTTTCTCATCTGATCTTTCATAGAACCCTTCATCCTCCCATGTCTCTAGGTTTTTGCATATGTTATGAGCTAAGGTGCCCAGGTCAGTTATGACTTCTATATTTCCTTCAATTTCAAGGGCTTTTGCAAGTGACAGCACATCAGCTTTGGCCTTATCTAGGTTGTCACCTTTTATCTGTACTGCTAGAGGTGGGTTATTACCAATAGCTAGACCTGCCCAGTATTCATCACTCCCATTTTCTCCTCTTATTGTGCAGCAGGTTAGCCAGACTTTCTTTTCTTCTGAGGGGGCCATCAGTTGTCTTTTTACTGGTGACATGGTCAGGTTGTGGGCTTTCAATCTTCTTGTCTTAGACCTCTCATAGTCACCAAAGATTCTGACAGATTTTTCGGGAGTTCTCATCTCCATTGTTCTTGGGTCTAGTAGCACTTGTTCTGTTTTGGGGTCTGCATTCCTAAACCTCCTTCTATGGTTAGGGGTATGGTCCAGATTGTCTAGGACAGCATCATGGATAGGGTTCATCTTTTTAGGGATCTTGAGCAGGATCGTGTTTGCCATTCTCTGACAGTGCCATGGGGTCTCACACCCTCTCCTTCTGCTACCATTAGCAACCTTCCTAAGTTCTCCCACTGTCTTGACTTGATGTTTGTTCCTTAAGCAGCTAGCAGAAGCTTTATTCCATGAGTGGTTCGTTGTAACTCCTATGTGGTGCCATGCAGGGAATTGGTCTTTGATTTGATTATCTACTTGTAAGGCATCATATCCAACCTTATACTTTCGTCCTACTTTAAGCATTCCTCTGATAAAATGGGGTATCCTCGAGTCTTTGGCTTCTGACTCATTCCAGGACTGAAAGATCCATTTCATTTTGTTCATATCAGCCACTATTGGTGACTTTTGAGTAAACTTAAAGATTATCTTATCAGCTACAAAGGCCCAGCATGGACGGAGTGACTCTGGCATTAGGTATTTCTTGAGCCACATAAGCTCTATGGCCTCTACTCTAGCTTTGATATCAGGGATTCCTAGACCCCCCACTCGTCGTGGTTGAGTGATTTCATTCCAGGCCATTATTCCTTTTCTGTTGTCACCCCATATGAAGCTTTTCATCTGTTTTTCCATTCTTTCTTGTATATCTTTTGGCATTCCATTGACTGTTGCCAGGTACAGGGCCCTTGACTGTATGAGAGCCTTCAGAATTAATTCAATACCTCTGTATGATAGGTTCATTCTCTTCCACTTGTTCATTATCTCCTCCTGCTTCTTAAGGATTGTTTCCCACTGAGGATACTGGTTGTTACCATTCCCCACCCATGCTCCTAGTGTTTGTAGTGACTCTCCATTCTTTATTATTCTTATGTGGTTTGGTATCATGCCTCTGGGACATTCATTGACTTTTCTTGACTCTATGACATTTTGTCTATACTCAGGGATCCCCATTGGGAGGATTTCTGTTTTTTCTGTATTGAATTTGGCTGTTGATGCTCAGCAAAAGTCATTTATCACCTTATTCAGTATTTCCATTTCATCTCTCTGGCTCATATAAACTAGGGTATCATCAGCAAAGAGAGAGGCTAAGATCCTCTCCTTTATACCTGTGATCTTAAAACCTTTCAGAGATGACTTTCGGATGGCTACAGCTAGAGGTTCAATTGCAATATCATATAGTAGGCAGGACATTGGGCATCCTTGACGGACCCCTCTCATTATATCAATACCAGCTGGTAGAACACCATTAACCATCACTATTGTTCTTGCTCCTTTATACAGTTGCTGTATTTTAAAAATAAACTCC
>KQ962614.1:67275-79230 GCA_001563735.1 Leucoagaricus sp. SymC.cos
AGAGGGAGGGGCAGCCACAGCCCATCAATAACAGTGACTAAGCACTTTCTTACACTGTCCTTCAACACACAACATAACCTTTCAGATTCATCTCATGCTGCCTCTTCAATGTCTAAAGGTAAGTACCATAGCTCAATATTGAAGGGTATAGAGTTGTCATGAAAATTAGTAAACCTCTTTCAACACTGTCCAATACAAGGTAAGCGATGATTTCTGTTAGGACTTTCTCATTACATTGACTAGTTGGGCAAATTGGGGCAGACAGCAGTGCTCACAGCTGCAAGTGTCGCCAACTAAGAAATATCAAGTGATTAAACTCAATTGACAGCAAAAAGGTGATGAAGGGAACATACAAGACCACCAATGTTCTGTTCCATCGAAGTTATATCGAACCAGGGCAGAGCCAAACTCTTTGATCCTAATACATGCTATTTGTTGCTGTCCTTAAATACTGCAGTGATTCTCAGCAGAGATGATGATGGGATACAGCGAGGTGATAAAGCCATACTTCATGATAGCTTGACACACTTGACAAAATGGGACTTCTCCCTTGAAATAGCTGAACCTCTGCCACTTTATGATATATCAGCAGCACCTGTTGTAGAGATAGGCTCTTCAAGATTGGGTGTTGAAGCTGCAGGACCTGAACCATCGAAAATGTTGATTTTGACACTCCAATAGCCAGCGAGAAGGACACAGATGTAGCCCTCAATAGTGGATGAGCCCACAAGTTGATGGCTAACAAGGTATGTATTATGCAAAGATGAGATGAAGTATGAAGAAAGAGGGTGGGTCATGTTGTGTTTCATGGATGGAAGAGAGGAGGTGGTCATGGCAGGAGGGCTTGTGATGGAGGCAGAGCAAGGAGGGAGAGGAGAGGAAAGGAGATGTGAAAGAATAAACTCAAGGTGGAGTCTGGGAGTGTGCTTCTTTGGTCTCATCGCATAAACTGCTTGAAGATGGCGAAATCAAAGTACTGTGAGGTGCCTTCAAGGTAGTTATATAACATGTCAATTTCTCAGAGTGTTTTGAACAGCTTGACAAAGTGCTGAAAATCTTCGAAATTGAGATAGTGTCAATTGTTCATGCCTACCTCCTGCATCAAGTGAGAATATGGGATAAAATAATACATATCTTGAACTGCTATTGTCAAACATTTTGTATCAATATATGCCATTTTGGATATAGCACAGAAAAGCACACCTGGCACAACCTATCAACAATCTTGTTCTTCCCCACACCCTGATTTCCCAAAAGGACAACATGCTCTCCCAAAAGCTCCAAATCAATGGCCAAATCATGCGTGAGACCAGTTTGCAAACTGTTATTGTAAAAACGATGAGGAATATGCAAAGATACACCAGCCAGATCTTCAGAGTGTTTGAAGCTTGGAATGATGGTAAGGTAGGTCTGCTCACCACTGCTACTTGGAGGAGGGTAAATAATGTTATCTCCTTCTACACAAGGGCTTGGATTGAACTGGTGAAGTGAAATGATAAACATCTGCTTATGAGGTGAAAGTTTTCAAGAACGTACAGCATCAGCCTTCATACAAATATTAGATTCTTCGAGTAACATATTCAAATTCAGACATTCTATGGCAGACAAGAACTGTGAGAGCAGTGACTGTGATATTATGAAGCTGAGATCTAAAGTCTCTGGAAACATGGCAAGCTTTTGAGCAATTTGGACCATGGAGCACATACCAAGTCTCTGACTCCTAAGAACATTGTTGGTGGATATACTTGCCCTGTATTTCTCTGCAAACTGCAACAGTGTATCTGCCAGCTCTTTAGGACAACCCATGGTAGTAAAAATGCTCAACTCTTCCTGTGCATCCATGGGTCAACTTGGGATTGGGAAGAACATATCGGCTTGTTCATCAGAGAGCCAGTCTTTGAGAGGTAGAGACTTGGATGTGGTGCTTATTATGTGGAAGGATAGGTGAGCTGCTAAGAGTTTACCAGCTTGGATTTTGTCTGGTAAAGCATATCCAACAATGCACTTTTCTTCCCATAACTCAGCTTCACGGTCTTGGAACATCTGTGACAGTGAACCTGTGGTAGACCCAATAATGTCAAGACCTGATAAATGGAGAAGCTGACCAGACCATGGTGCTTCTATGAGAGGGCTAGGATATATGCATATATGAGCACCAATCAAAGGCCTCAATCTGATTCTTACCTAGGTTTCCAGCTAGTAGCACCTCTATTCTCAATCTTCCTTCTCATAAGCAATTCACAACCTCCAAGTTCCTTGTACATGTACAACATCTCACTGTTGTATCCAAGCAGTCCACTGAACACTCTCACAAGTGTCAATGTAGAAGTTGATGCTGAAGGCAGAATCATGGGTGGAATAAGGAAAACATCCCAACCAAATGCATGAGCCTGCATAAAGCAGGTTAAGAGCCCCATGAAACCAGGAGAGGGTTGGAAACCAAGTTTGCCAGTGAAGGGGAAAGGACAAAGTGGCTGAGATCCTGCTGATATATCCACCTTGATGCTGGAGGGCCTCTCAAAGCTCAGTTGCACAGTTTTATCATCAATGTGCTTGATGCCACTCAAAGTATAGCCAAAAAGCCCAATGTGTTCTTCCAGTGATGCTATAGAAGGACTACTGAGCTCTCCGAGCCCTGCTTCTTGAATGTGATATCTGAGGATTGCCTATGTTTGAAATGGAGAGTGGATTAGGGACAATTAGAGGGAAAGAATTAGTTGGGCAAGCTGTGAAGGTGAAATTTCAGGGGGTGGAGGGAATAATTGGATAAGCACACATAGTTTGGAGAGGGCGGTTTGAGGAAAGGGAGGTAAAGAGGTCTTGGAATGAATATGAATACATGAATACATATCATGAACAACATTCGATATTTGGGCATCTCCATACTATGTATATCAAATGGTAATTGACCTAGTGTTTATTGGAGTGGGTTCTACAGCCCAACCAATGACTGTCATCAAGAGTACTGGTACTAGCAGTGATGTGATAGATTTGTTCCCCAAGTTCTTGGAATTGGGCTTTTGAACATTTGTCAATGTCCTACAATGAGCATTTGAGCCATCCATTCTCCATCTCACACTCCTTTGTCTTTTCACATTCAATGTAGTTCCAATGTTGAGCTGAATTGCCATTGCTTTCATTTGAAACAGTTGCCTGCCTCAAAAAGTAAAAATGACATTAGAAGATCATAATGTTCAGAATAGATACAGCTATAATATACACATTAGCAGAAGGTGCTGTATATTCTATGACAAGAAATTATATATCTAAGGTCAATTAAACAGACCACAACAATATATTATAGCCAAGAGTTCCATCTATACACTACTAAATCAGCTGTCTATCCCCAACATCTCACAACTGTCCCACATGTTCATCCAGGAATTTTTTCGAATGACTCTTGAGCTTTTTTTAAGTATGCCGTGAGTCTGCAAACCCTTGAATTTTCTCATGCCACTTGATTGAATTCATTGGAACAGCAAGCTTGTCTATGTGGGTGTGGTTCAAAGCTGCCTTGGTTGCTATTTGCCAAAGTGACTCTATGTGATCTGTCCACCATCCCATGTCTAAGCCTCATCCCTCAAAGACAGAGATGAGAGGGTAATAGGACAGTTTCGAAGTTTGTTCCCCTTGACCTACACAAGTATGAGCCCGTCAAGAAGAAAATAAATATAAGAATCCACACTTACCCATGAAAGTGATGTAAAGTCCACACAAGGCATCCAACTCATCATTCATCAAATTGTCATCTATGTATTCTACTCCATTTGAATCCTTGATGATAAACATGTGATTGGGCTTGTTGTGAATACCACATGGGCCATCTCTTGCATCCCAAACCCCAATATGCTCTATGGCTATCCTTCAAGCAAAACCACCATGCATCAATGTGGCACATCCCCTGGGTAAGGTCACAAGATACTTACATTGTTGGTGGTAGAAGTCATGGTCTTTGTTATCAAAAACATGTCCAGATGTTTGCATGGATACAATGTTGTGAGAGGATGCATCGGAGGGAGCCTGGACCAAGGTATCCTGGCATTGCACAGTGTGGAAGCAGATCCCCTCCTGTACCAGGTCAACAGTCACATCATCCTCTTGCAAATTGTCACTTAGATAGCAAATGTACAAAGCAGCAGTAGCAGAAGGAACAACCAAATTCCAAGGTACTGAATGCAAATCTCCGAAATTGAACATGTACCAAGTCTGATTTTGAGAACACTTTACCATCCTTATGGCACTGACTCACTTCGAGAAAGCCAACATCTGGCAGTTATCCACTGCAAGGTCCCAAAGTTCTGCAGGGGGTTTTTGTTCCAGATCCTTCAAAGAAAATGTTCTCAAGAATGACTGACACATCATACTGAGAGGTGATAGGAAAAAATCATCGGAAACAGTGGCAGGGTCCAAACCAAGTACCACAATCAGGGATTTCTTGTCAGTGCCATTTGTGTCACTGGTGAATTTGGATGGCAACAGAAGTGGAGGGACAAAACCAAAGAACCATGGAAGTATTCATACAACTTCCATTCGAGTACGTTCAAGTTTGAATTCCAGAGTTAATGGAGACATGGCCTGATTAGAAGGTGCCAACAAAAGTAGTGCATGTGGAGGTGAGAGAGTAGGAGTCAAGAATCTAGAGCCTTTGGATATGTTGTCTGCCATCCAATCATCCTTGAACTTGTCAGTGCAATGCCATTCATTGAAGAAAGAGTTATAGATTTTGATCAAGTGCTCATGCTCATCCAGTATGTCCCCTTGATCAGCTTTTCTTACTAGCTCCTTGCCAAATTTTGGAGGAGTATCAAAAATCCATTCCCAATGATAGACCTTCACTGACTTCCATGGCTTGTTTTGCTCATGACACTCTCAGGCATGTTTCATGACTGATGTCTCATCTTTCAGCATTTGCTCATGAGTGGCCTTTTACTTCTCCCAAAAAGTATCCCAAATGTTCTTAGCCATGGCTATGGCTGTTTTACAAACATTGATGTCTTTTGAGGAGGGATCAGGATAAACTGGGTCTATGGGTGCATCGTCATGAGATGACAATGGGTTGAGAGAAACATTCTTGGGATCAGGATAAGCTGCATCATAGACCACATCGGCATGACAAGATAATAAGCTGAGAGAAGTATCCTCTTGCTCTGTAGATGAACCCAATGATTCCAGCAGTTACTAGTTTTGAGAGTCATCACCAAAAATCTCAAATTTGTCATGCAAGATATCAAAGTAGGAGATTCCAGTCAGGATATACACTGATGGTGTGCGAGTGATAAATGTAGAAGCTACTTGTCTCTCTTTCACCAAAGGAGCAAGCAGACAGAAATGGAGATTGTGACTTGAGTCCTGAACCTCTCTACTACCCCATCTATACCAGACCAGCACACCTTGCTCCACAAACCACAAGGTGGCTGGTCATCAACATCAGTGGGATGATGAAGCCACACCCCCACACGATTCCACTTCCAGGTCTTTTGCAGCAAAGGTACAGTGTGCACAAGGTCCCATGTCACTTGCTGTATTGGTAGTTCCAGCACAAGTTGGATGAACCAAGTTGGAGGAGTCAAACCCTCAATAAACGAGGCAGCCTGGGGGGTTTTCCTCATTATCCAATACACTAGACCGATCCACATCACGAACCAGTCTCGACCATTCTTGATTCATTCCATAGCCTTCTCTTCTGAATAATGAACAGCATTGTAGTTCCAATCCTGAGGTGCGAAAGAGTATGAGCAGGCAAACTTGTTCTTGTGGTGCAGAGTATGCACAACAAGAACAAGTTGCTCTTTGATGTGGTTCCATGCGGCTATTTGAGTTTCACTGAGTTGATATTCACTACTGGACAAGGAATTTATGTTGCCTGGAAGATTGTGCAATGGTTGAAACCACACTCCAGTATATGGGACTGGTTGTTTTGGTACAAAACCCATCCACTCCATTACTGGATTCCACCAGTGAGGTTCCTGAAACTTGGCCACTGTAGATTCACCAGATGTGATTACATCGAGCTTATCATCATGAGGAGGAGGAGGGGTAAACTACATGGAGTTTGGTGAATACCAGATATTGCCATCATGCACCCAAGCATGTCCAGCAGGTGGGTTTTTTTCATATATAGACTATTGCATGGAGGAAGGCAGTGAAGGACTATGGATATACTTGCTGTCCAGGACCAGCTGAGGAAGAAGTGCTTGATTATGGATTTACTCACGATCAAAGCATAAGAAAAGGATAAAGAGGGTGAACAACAGTGAGTGAGCTGTATTGACTAGTTAGTTCACAGAACAAACATGATATTGTATGTGTACTGACCTAGATTGAAGGAATGAGAGCTGTGGTTGCTGTTAGCTGCTGCCCCAAGGTTCCAGAGAGTGGCTGATGCTTATGAAGTGAGATAGAGGCCCTGACAAAGATGATGGTAGTTGTACAAAGATAAGTGTGAAGTGCCCACCTCCCAAAATAGTCTATACTTACATTTGTGCTTGTACCAGTAGAAACATCATATTTGATGACTTCTTTCATTTTTCGTCTTTATCCTCCACTTACCCACCTTCTCCTTATATACTGCCATGACCACCCCATTCTTAAGGCCCACACTTCCATCTTGTGGTGTGTTGAACCTGTGAGTGGATGCTGTTGAGGTCACACTTTGCCTGTTCCATCGACAGCTCTAGCTCATGGAGTGTTGAACCTGTGAGCTAGTGCAGTCAACTTTGGGAAGGGTGTCCTTGACCAGATGAAGCAGAAGATGGTAGCATGTATATCTGTTATTCACCCTCTGCGATTACTTTGTCTCAGTCATTTAGCATTGGCACACATGATGTATAATGAATGTAGTGGGGAATGTTTAGCCTATTCTGCTGTAGAGTTGCTTAGTATATTGTGAGTATTTGTGAAATATTACTCGGACCTACAGCTGATCACTCCCAATGTTGATCACAGGCTCTGTCTGATCACTTGGACAATCAGTTGTTATCTTGATTACTAAGGAGAAATGAGACTGCAGTCCATCATTAATTAAATAGGTTACTGTATACCTAATGTAAGTGATACTGGCATGTACTCAACACCAGCTTAATTGTGGGTTGTAGACTTGTGCTTCCTATATAAACCAATTTCTGATGCTACATCGGAACCCAGATGCCAGGCCCTGTCCAAAGATCATCTGGAGGCTGTAAAATCATGGCCATCCAGCCACGACCCTTAAGCATGGGGATACTGAGGTTGCTTCTCAGATGAGTCCCCATGCAGCAGTGGAAGAAGCACAAGGAGCAGCAGATGGAAGAAGATGAAGCCAACCACCTCACTGATTACGACTGGATGTTCTAGCTGCCTCTCAATGTACCTAGTTGAATTGTGTTCATGGGAGGTTCCTCAGATGGATAGAAGAGTGAAGTGAGGTGGCTCTGGACTCAAATGTTTTGTCTCACCACAATCGTTTGGGATCCAATCATAAATGAAATTCAAATGATGCTTATTGGATAAATATAAGACAAATGCTTGCTCTCACCAGTCTGCAGCAAATCAAGAGTCTGGCTCAAAGTCAGTAAACTGTACACCCTCTGATACTGGAGTGAAGTTACTACCACTACTCTCACCAGCAGCAGCTGTGCTTTCCTGACTGTCATCTGCACACCATATTAATGATGTGGAATGGAATCCAGATCACAGTGTCACTCACCTACTTCCTCTTCCACCTAGAAACCAGGATTACCATTGTTTGGCTCCCTCTCCACATAGCAGAACCCAAGATCCTGTTCATGAGCTACTAAGTTATCCAGGTCATCATGCTCTGGTTTAGCTGTCAAAGTTACCTGCTTGCTCCACATGGCTATGTTGGCCAATGCATCATCAAGGCACTCTAGTCTGTAGTGCAGCTTATGGTAAACAGTCCAGATGTTGTTGCTGGTCAGATCTGGGCTTCCCATGCACTCATAAATAGGGGCAATAAGGTCTTCAAAGTTCTTGGAAATGAGATTGAAGATAGGGTCATCTGGAGGCACATATTCAGCATGAAGCTGATCAATAATGGCAGGGTCGACAATAACCTTGAAATCCTTCATCTCATAGAATTGTGGTTCCTCAAAGATATCTGCAGGCAGTCCATATGGGAGAACCTTGTTTGGATCAGCCCTTTTAGGAGCATTATTAACCATGTCAACATAGGCATCAAGCTCCTTCTGTAACTAGGGGATGAAGAGCCATCAAAAGACCAACCTGCTGCAAATCAGACTCATAGACCCATGATGAGAACAAATAACTCACTTGTCTAGCATGTTGTTAATGTCATACCATCCCTTCTTCAGGCCCTCTTCTAACAAGTCCTCAAAACCTGGAGCAAAATGCTGCTGAAGCTGAGACCAAGCAATCTCAGATATGATGTTCTTCTTTTGCCTCATCCAACAATGTTGGAGTGTCCCTCGAAGTGTAGGATCATGAATGTGACATAGCACCATATGGACATTGGCTAGTCAAAAGTTTTTGGTACCAGGATTAGATTGCATGACCAATGGTACTCCTGGACATAAAAAATAAACCTCTGTTTTCAATGATGATCCATTAGAGAGAAAATTACCTCCTATCTTTTGGACAAAGTCCAGATAGTAGCTTGTAATCAGCTTGGTGTTACTATTGTTATACCACACCTTCACCCAGTTCAGATGTCTGGACGCTGTGTCTACTCTGTTGTGTAAAGTGAGCCCAAAGCATTGCCACTTATTGTGTTGGTCTACAGCCTATATATCGTTAACCCTGGCTGCCCAGAACTGATGGCGTCAAAGTCAACCATGTTTATGTTGGTGGATGAGATGGGGCTTGTAGGTCTGCCAGTACTTGGCTACAAGAGACCTAGAGTGTGTCAGGAAGGGAATTATATCAGACCTGTTTGGCTCACTGTTCCATGAATAAACCCATCTTTTCTTTGAACTGTTGGTGCAAGTCTCTGATACCAGCTCTCATATATTTCTGGCATATTTCAAGCATCACTGGATGAATCAACTCCAGTGTACTACCAAGAGATTGTGGCCTGATCAAGCCTTGCTCAGTCTATATCTTGTGAAATGTCCAGACTCTAATCTTTAAGAATCAGTAATGTCTTATTCAGGTACAGATATGTGACTCACAAGAGGCCATACAACCCAGGATCCACAATCCCAGATATATGAAGGCGAGTGATGATTTCCTGATCATTGAAACCCCTACGCCACCATTGCAGAGTAGGTCCTTTGATCAAATCCCAAGGAGCTGCATGTAATTGATCAACCACTGTGTGAAACATAAAGGACCACAACCACATACAACAGGGCTTGTGCTGGTTTGTCATACAAGAAGTAATATAAGGGATGTGACTAGAAGAATATAACTCTTTCTCTCAAATCCCTTTTATTTAGTTGGACTGTGTCTTCCAATAAATGAAATGCACACACAGAGGATGCGAGATACATGATGTCAGTCTTCATCAGACTCCATCAGATGTTTTCTATATATAGTTCGGCTTTCTATCAAGCTTTGCATTCCCTGCTGTGAGGGTCGTGTGGAAATCTGGTCAGACTGCATTTTTCAGAAATGAAAACATGTACATATAGGGTGATCAAAATCAGTCAGCCCATATATTTTAAAAATGAAAAAGGCATACATTGTGGGCCATTGGCTATACAAGATGCATGGTGTCAGACAGTATTGGTCACAATCAAATACTTTCTATATATGGTTTGGTTTTCTATCAAGCTTTGCGTCTGATGCTGAGGGCACCATATGCAGCTGCTAGAAACCTTTAAAGAATGAAAACCAAAATCCCAGACTTCTCCTTGCCTTTTCAATCCAATGCTCTCCCATGTGAAGTTCATGACCAAGGTAGTAGAAAACAAGAATGGCTTTCTATGTGGACAATATGAGATATCTGTCCCTCCTGGTATTGTACCTGGTATCATTGCTAGCAACATGCCTACTGAAGAAGCATGCATAACTTGTCCCTCCTGTACAAAGCATTACATCACAAAAGGGATCACCATAAAGGAGTCGACCATTAATGTTGAACAAGATGACTGGTCCTGTGCCCCTTTGTCCAGTCTTGGGCCCTGCTTATCTTGAGTTGTAGTTTTTCAAACTGCATTACAGGCCAATCACTACACTCAAATGCAACAAAACTTTACTCCTTCCCAAAGTACCAGAGAAACCAAACATTCATTCAGAGCTCCTGCCCTGTGGCAAAGTAAGATTCTCACTGGTCATTTGAAATCTCATGCCTCATACATTATCTCAGTCCAGAACAATGGCATGATGAAAACTGTCTATTTGTCAAGTGGCCAGTCAATCCCAAATAATGCTAGTGCCATTCAGAACAGCATCAATGCTTCTCAGTGTACAGGTAATGTAAGATTTATTCTTTTTTGGGGAGGGGACTCAATGGCAGATGTAGGCTATGCTGGCCCATCTGGGCGCATCACTCCCATTGGTTCTGTGCAAGTGTCAAGCACTTCCCACCTGAATGTTCATGACCCTCGTCACTTCTGGGAGTTTGATAGGAGGTTTATCCCCAAAGCAATGTCCAGCTACACTAAAGAACACCTAGCATACCAGAAATCCAAGAAAAGGATGGTGTCAAAGGCAAACAGCAATCACTACTCCAAGGGCTTCAAGGGGAGAAACAGAGGCATTTTGAGTGAGGCCATACATGAAGTCAAGATTAAAGGAACTCTTCATTTTCTTGGAGGGAGTAAAATAACTGTAAGAACCCATTCTATGACATAGGGTTGTAACTCACTTTGACAACCTAGATTTTCAGTGGAACTGGTGCTAGGGTCTCTAATGGTATAACTAGATTAGAACTTCAGCATCAAGTCCATAGTCTAGTGTTGACTTGTCTGGGGCTCCTTATATCCGGTCTTCAACTGGATATCAGTCAGATGCCCGTCTATGAGAGCCTGACCAGCATACCAGTGCTTGAGAACCCAAATGACACTAGTGCATCATACTTTGGGAACCATTTTTTTGTGGTGACATCTAAGAGACTGGATGTTTTCAAGTCTAAGAAGATGGAGTTTTATGTGGAAATCAGCAACAATGAGTGGACAATTCTGCTCAAGTACAATAACCTGATCATAAGTGGATGAGTCATGTGACACTTTATTCATTGACAACAAAACAATAAAACAGCATTCTATGTCACCTGAGGATGCAGAGCTCGAGACAATGCTTAGTCTAACAAGATAGATGATCAGAACACCAATCACTATAAGAGTGGGTACTGCATTCATCGCATACAATCATGTCAGCTGACTTCTCCTCCAGCTAAGAAACATAAACATCCTTTGCTTCCAAGCTGCTCTTGAGGCTTCCAGTGAGGCTGGCAATACTGAGACATCAAGCCCAGCCAAGAGTCTATACAAGAAGTCTTCAAAGCATGGTCACAAAGTGCAACAGGATTCCAGTTTAGGTAGTCCCCAGGCTCCTGCACCAAAGTGTTCATGCCCTGCTTCAACCCAAGCAGCCAGGCCACCAAAGCTTTCTATCCCAATCATGTTACAACCCGTACGTTTCTGGACAAACCCGACTAATACCGACTGTTTCCGCATTATTCCGTTTCTATTCCTACTGCTGTATATCTTATTATTTCCTTGTGTATTATTTGTTTCTGAATATTCCCGCACGCTTCCGCCTATCTCCCTTTCGATTTCATTCACCTTTTATCCCTGTCGATTATTAGTTCTTGTTCCTTTCTATATCCTTCCGCTCGATACCGATGGTTTCCGTTCCGCCTTCACATTTCCTTTTATATTACGCCCGCTTTTTATGATTCATTCATACTTCATATGTCACCGCCCATTTCCCTTTATATGCCCGCTCTTCATACTATGTCATCCCTCTTCATTATCTCTCTGTTGTTTCTATCACATGCTCGTCCTGTCGTGTAGTTTTCTGTTTATTCTATTTTCTTGTTTATCACTTTCCGAC
>KQ962615.1:28157-41801 GCA_001563735.1 Leucoagaricus sp. SymC.cos
AACCTACCCTGTAGGACCCGATTTGGGTCCTAGTGGGGGGTGGGAAATGGACACCACTCTCGACCTCTCTGAGGTGACCCAGCCTCAGCCCCAACCTCAAAATCTCAACCCACATGATCAACATCACACACTTTTATCTTTTCTGATGGCACCAACAATGACGATGATGACAGGTGCACCACCTGCATGGCCTGGGCCCTCTTCTCCTGGTGCCAGCCAGCTTATGCCATATGGCCCCTATGTATAGTACCCACAGGCACCTTACCAGATGCCAGGGCTGCAGCCAGTGTTCTTCCACCCTTTCTTGGCACCATACCCTCCACCTCCATTGAGTGAACCTATTGCTCAACAACCCACAATGTTGCAGCCTTTCTCATCGAGGAGCAAAGGCAAATGACATACAACTGAGCAGGATATTCTGCAGGAGCAGCATGATGAGCAACACTCTCATCTAGCAGCTCAATTATGCAAGGTGGGTCTAAGTGACCACCTCATTGACTTGGTCAACCTATACAATAAGTCAACTGCTCAGATCCTTGACAAACTCATTGAGATTATTCATCATCATGATTCACAAATCACCAGTATGGATAATCACATCCAGCAGTTGAATGACACAGTTGACCTCCTTTGGGTATCATCAGCAATAACTGCCTCAGCCACCACTACAGGCAGGACTTGTGAAGAGTCCAGCTCAAAATTATCTTCAACTATGAAGTCCTCTTCTAAAAAGAGGACTCACTCTGATACCACAATGTTGGCACAGATCTCACCTGCACCTCCAGCATCTTTGCCCCCAGCAAGCTTGTCAAGACCTAAAGCTCACATTCCTTCTTCTTCACAGGCTGGCTCATCTAGAGCTCCCTCTCGGCCCACATCTTCCACATCGAGTGCTACCAACACTCGACTACTATTATCTTATATGGACTCTTCAGTTCCACTTGGGGAGCCTCAGCACAAAAAGCAGAGGCATATCAACACTCCTGCCCCTGAGCCATTCTCGTCCAGTGACATTCACATGAATGAGCCCAACACCCAGGTGAATGTCCTTTTGCCTGGCATACAGCCTTCGGGACCAGGTATCTCTGGTCTCATGTCTGACTCCTGCACTTATAGTCAGGAGTTAATGTGAGTGGAGTGGACTTTGCCTGCTCCTAATGATCCAGAAATACCTCTGTATCATACACCTGTAGGCCCATAGCCTACGACATCAGCCAACCCCATCCTGTTCTTTAACTCCAACTCTGAGGAGGAGGACATCAAGCATTTTAAGGTGAGGAAAGGCAAAAATGTCAGGAAGTTGCCTTCCTGACCTCCTATTACACCTCTACTCTGAGGCCACATCTGAGTTGACATGACACCTGGATGTAATGGACATATTCCCAACACCTTCAGGCTCTGAAGAGACCCAGCTAATGGGCAGGTCTCTCATGCATGTAACAACTGTATGGGCAGAATGCTGTCACTGCATCTCTATTGGAGTCCCCATATGAACAACATGTATGCAGGAGAATTGGCCATTATAGCATCTTGAAAAGAGATGCATGGTCATGAATACTTCAAGGTAGACTGGAAGAAGAATCTGGTTTACAAACACACAGTTTGTGGACTCCCCACAAACACTAGTAAGCTAGACAAACTGTTAAAGTTTGTCTACAATGTCAATGGACCCATATGTGCTCATGCTGAAGGGTTCATCTTAATTTGTGAGCTATACATCATAGCTCAAAGGCTGGACAGAGAAAATCTGGAAAATATTATGATTTATCTCTGTTACCAGACAAACTTCAACCTGGAGAACTACCCAGTTGGAACCACCACCCTCATCCAGGACATCCTGGATGCTCAACCAGCCCATGACCTTGACTCGGCTCGAGTATCTAATGTGACCAACTGTACTGAGAGAATGGGACTGAGGCAACCAGTCAATGCTGGCCTCTTTGATAGCAACCAACTTGGTCGCTTCATGGTCTCCCACAAGAACCCTGGGATGGGTAACCCCACTCAGTGCAGTAGACTGTTGATCCATCCACGGGTATACTCTGTGTCACTTCTATACACCAGAGGAACCTGGCTGTGACAAGTCAGACAAGAAGCAAAGTACTCTCATTTGCTTCACCCACCTTGCAGCTGCCTTGATGAGTACTCCTGGATTGTATTGGGAGTATATTGACTTATGGAACCAGAGGCACCCTGGGTGACAGTTTGTTGCTCAAATGGGCCCTGTTCATTACTATAGGCACCTGGTCCTTTAACCAGGAGCCTCAGCCAACCTTATGCTTGACATGGTGGCTGAGGTGTTCATTCACAATGGCATTAATCCAGCTGAGATCAACCATGTGTATATGTTTGGGATTCGATATCTCAACAATACATATTCTGATGACCTGATTCATTGATCCATGTTTGATGAATTAGACAACAGGTGACTTAGTTACCTATGTTGCAATGGAGTTCCTCCTGCCATGCCTGGTTGGGACAGCTGGCTCCTACCTTCTGACTGAGACCTCATCTGTCTCTACTCCTTAGAGAATAGGGAGTTTATGGATTGTGGGGTAATACCCATCAATCAGCCCTACTGGCTCAGAGTAGGTGAACTGATTCATCTATTTTTGCTAAGAAGATAGATGTATGCCTCATTGGTTCATGACTTCTGAGATGCACAGAACCTGAGGGACTTCCACCCAGTTCCCCCTGCATGTACTCAGCTCCCTGAGATAGCAGCATTGGCTGCCATATCCCACTCTTCATTATCCACTATCTCCACTATGCCCGGGTCGAGCTTGTCTGTGCCATTGTCACCACCATACAAATAAGGGTCAACTGAAATGATAGTTGACCCACCACCCACCAATACCGAGGACTTGCCAGCATCACCCGCTGGCTTGTCCTTACCTCTAACTTCCACACCGTCATTGACTGATGATGATCAGTCAACAGCATCTATTCCTAAGGCGGGAAATCAAAACCTCCCCACTTAATCAATCCTGGATGATGAGTACAGTATCACTACTGTACTTTCATTGTCTTCCATGCCTTATCCTAGATAATGAGTATAGTATCACTACTGTACTTACATTGTCCGCTGTGCCACAGGCAGAATGATAAATCATCATTCTGCCATTTGCCCATTTATTATATCACACCTGCTAATTGTCACTGTGCTGTGTTTCACAATATGGCCTTCAACCTGGACTATAAGTCCAATCCATCATCATATGCACTGCTGCTAGTATCACTACTAGCTACTTGACTTACTAATATGGAGTAGTCATTCTGACTTAGTAACTACTCGATACCCAAGATTACTTGGCCAAGTGATAAATGTTCCCTTAGCCATTCAACTTTATATTTCTTGTATTCTTTGTGAGACTGATAATTCGGTCTGAACGGGGGGTATGTAAAGGCTATGCCCTTACTATAGTTATCTCTATGTATTTGTCATTGTTGTATAAACACACCATCACTATTATGTAATCATGAAAGTATATGTACTCACATCAGTTGCTTTATAAGCAACTGATCTTACACTGCTTGTTCTACATAGTCTTCCAATTATAATGGGTCTGAACTATTTATAGACTGAACATCGTAAGATCAACCCCCTGTAAAGCCCAACTTTACACATCCCCATCAGAGTCAATCCTATAGTCCACTTGCACATATTTGCTAGGATGATGTACCTCTCTAGATATATTGCTTTCATAGTATTGAGATAGGCAATCAGCCACTTTGTTTTATTCACCTTGTATATAGGTGATATCAAAATCAAATCTCAATAAGTAGTCAAGCCAACGTTATTGTCTGCTCAATAAATTAGCTTGAGTTTTAAAAAACTCAAGAGCTTTGTGGTCTGTGATAACATGGAATCAGTATCCCACTAGCTTATCTTTCTACTTGAGGAGAGCCTCTAGTATAGCTAGAGTCTCAAGCTCATGCACAGCATAATTCTGCTGTACAGCTGAAAATTTCTTTGACATAAACCCAGCTGGTCTACAATCTACCCAGCTGGAGCCTTGGCCATACATGGCTTCAATACCAGTCTTGGAGGCATCACAAATTATCCATATTGGTTTACACAATTTGGGGTTAATAGGGCAAACCACTGGTGTCTTTTCACAGGTTCATTTAATCATGTCAAAGTATTTTTGATGTAAGGGATGCTAGTGGAAGAGTGTCCCATTTTGTGTGATGGACATCAATGGTCCAGTATACACTGTTATATCAGCTAGGAAATTAGACATGTAATTCATGAGTCCAACAAATTTCTGAACATCAGTGTAGTTGTGAGGATTTCTCCAACTATAGATGTATTTGAGCTTGTTGTTATCTTTTTTTTAAAAAAAAAAATCACAAATTTATAAGGCAGTATGCATTAGCAGTCCACCCCTAGGCTTGTAAGCCCAGGCTACTAGTACAGGGTAGAACCAGAAGCAACTAAATAAAGTACAGCCTAGCTATACAGTCCAGATTGTCTATTGCAACTGGTATCTATCTAATGCTCCCCTCCACTCTATGCAATGAGGGCCTTGTCAAAGTTTAAGGTTTTGCCAGGTATGGCCTAGCAAGTGCCTGCCCATGTGCTCAACCACCAGTGTCTTCTGAGAAATAACCTGAAATATCAACTGCCTTAGCAGTGACACCAGGAAAGCATAATAAGGTATGATACCATGACCTTCACACAGTGCACAGCATGTAGGCATGGGGCTCCTGTAGGAATCAGGCCCTGGGGGAGGCAGTACAAAGAGGTTATCTCTGCAAGGACCTGGGATGTTGGCAGCCAGCCAGAGGACCAGTATACCAGAGGGAGAGAGAAAGAAGACAGGGGAGCAAGGCTTGACCCAACACTGAGTAGTCCCAGTAATTGCACAACACTGGAATGGAGAGAGGGGGGCATAGCAAGAAGCTGGCCCAAGAGAAGAAAGATGAGTCAAGCACAAAAGAGTGCTCAACAGCAATAGCAGTAGCTTATTCAGCTGAACTACAGATTCAGGAGCCACAAAAGTGACCAGGGGGTAGGTATGGCC
Source organism: Leucoagaricus sp. SymC.cos (assembly GCA_001563735.1). Taxonomy (NCBI): domain Eukaryota; kingdom Fungi; phylum Basidiomycota; class Agaricomycetes; order Agaricales; family Agaricaceae; genus Leucoagaricus; species Leucoagaricus sp. SymC.cos. The sequence goes on from KQ962615.1 coordinate 33,185, forward strand.
CAAGTATCACACCAGTGTGCTCAAGCCAGTGAAGAGGCTCTAACTAACCACCAAAGCAGAAGGGGGCCAAGAGAGAGGGAGCATTAACCTGGGCAAGGCCCAAGAAAGTACAGGGAGAGGTGGAGGAGTACAGCTGAAGCACACTTGACTTAACACTGAAAGTGCAGGTGGACAGAGCTTGTTGTTATCAGGGTGAATATCTTGGTCATCAATAATGTGACCAAGACAGTTGATCTTATCAGCATAAAGTTTGACTTTTGATTCTTTCACATAGAGCTCATTCTTGCAAAGACACTCAAATATGAGATGCAGATGTTTCTTATGTTCTTCAATTGTATCAGAATAGATGAAGATATCATCTAGGTATACATAAACATGTATTCCAATAGCATCTCAGAATATAACAGTCATTAGGCATTAAAATGTAGCTGAAGCATTGCAATCTCCTTGCTGCATGACATTACTGATATACATTCCTGATATAGTCACAAATGCTGTCTTGTGTATGTCTTCAAGTCTAATCCTGATCTGTTCATAGGCATCTGCTAGATCAATCTTTGATCTAAACTTAGCCCTTGCAATGTCTTCCCTTATAACCTCCTGATCCAGGAGGGGGGTGACATCTTTGATGGTATTGGTGTTCTGTTGCCAACAATCAGTTACTGTTTGAAGACATCCATCTTTCTTAAAGACACACATTAGGAGAGCAGCCTGTGACACTGATTGCAGCTCCCACTATCCAGCATTCATATATCAGTTGAGTTTGGCATAAAACTCATCTTGTAGTGAATGAGGACAACATGGTAAATGATAAGTATACCACTTATTTTCATCAATCAGATGAATTTTGTGATTGACTTCTTGAAATGGTGGTAACTGATCAGGGGTTCCCTGCATCATATCAGAGAATTCTGTCAACTACCTATGCTGAAGTTGAGGTAAATCATCCCTTGTCAGACCTCCATTTCTATCTGGAAGCCGAGTTGGCAGTTCCTTTGGACATTTGTCTGGAGGCTTCTCTAGGTATTTACCAGGAGGATTACTCTTCAGGTCCTCCCCCTCCAGATTCACTTCAGAATCTGAGAATGATAATATATCATTCTCAATTGGGGGCTTAACATCTATCATACTACAGATGTAGTCCTGTGTAGCTTGCTCAGGATATCACTCTTGGGTGAACTCCATCATTTCCATGATGTCATCCTCACTTGAGGGCTTAAAGTGAGCCTGCATAGAGAATCTATCAACTATGCTCCACATAAGACTCTGGCTAGCTATGACAGTGTTCCACTTGTTGGGCATTCTAGGGTCATAGTAGTAGTTGTGTATTCCAAACATAGCTAGTAGATCATTGACCTTTCATCTAGATTGACATGGAAAGGTTGATGTCAGCTGTGGTTCTTTCTCTCTTGATGAAGACCCAATGGTGGCCTTAGTACTAGGAAAAGAAGGCATCTTTTCCTTATATTCCAAAGCTGAAGGTCCTACTTCAGCATTTTCTATGATATAAGGACTATGCCAAGGCAAGTTGCTTGTCTCAGGTCTATTCTTGTCCTCATCAGAAATGTCCTTGACAGAAATGTTAGCATGTTTCTTATTTCCTGACTGTTTGAGCTGTCAGTTTGAATGCTTGTCTGTCATTCAATGACAACAAATATATGGGTCATCATCACCCACTATATCTTGGGCAGGGATTGGTACACCATCAATGATGATACAATCTCTTTCAAAGTCAAGCTGTATCCAAAATCATGTCATAATGATCAAAGTTCACTATGTCTAAGTATGTGGGATACAAGTTACCTCATACATTAAGGTCACATTTTGCTCCATATTTGACAAAGGAGTGACTTCCAACTATTCCAAGTTAGAGCATGTGTTGATCAATTAATTCATTCACCTTTACATTTGCTAGCTGCACAAATGCTGGTGACATTCTGGACATCATACTTCCTGAGTCCTATAGCATCAATGCATCTAAGCCATTGACTGAAACCCAAGAAGCAAGACATTGCTTCTCTTTTATGGGTAATTGTAGATGAAGAATTTTATTCTTATTCTTCTGCAAAGCTATGCAACATATCCTAACTGCACCTGTACTACCTCTAGGTGCTTCTGTCAGCACATTGATTGATTCACTTTCATTGAATTGATTATTCAGTGTTCCACTGTCGACACTATCATTGTCATCGACATCTATATCATCAGTTGGGTCATTCCCAACTTCATCCTCATTATCTGAGATTTCTATAACCTCTATGTCCAATCTATAGTCAGACATTACCTCAATGACTGGCATATTGCTGAGGACTGCTAGAAAATCCTGATCATCCAGATCAGACCCATAATCTGATTCAATGACCTCTACCTCTACCAGGTCATCATCACTTCATTCAGATATGAATGCTCTACTCACATGATCAGCTTCCCCATTCTGAGAAGATTCTTCTCCAATATTAGAGGCTGCCTCATTTTCTTCTTGTGGTTCCAGCAAGTCTGGAACCTCAGTATAGCTGCTCAGATATAAGAAGTTTTCTTTGTTGGGCACACATTTAAAAATTGGTTGCTATCACAGATGTAGCATCTGACTGTGGGTCTAGATGTGTTTCCACCAGTCCTATCTGGTAGCTTATTCCCAGTTACAGGTCTTGAGTTATTCTTCAGCCTGAAGGGACCTGATGGCTTCCTATTATCATTACCTCCAAACTATGCATTAGAGGGTCTAGAGAAACAAATCTCCCTTGAGGAGATTTTGTTCCTCCTATTAGCTATGTTTTGAGAAACAAAAGCTGAAGGCTTTCTGTCATGCCCTCTAGACAGAAACAGTCAAGCATTCTTCATTAGCAGCTTGACAGATTGCTTACCTATAGTCAGCACTCTCTGATAGAATGTTACAGTTTTCCACCTATTCTCATAGGATACTGCATAGGACATGAAATCTTCCAACAAGTTGACCTCAGGGGTCAACTCATGGTTGAAAAGTAGATCAGTACACATGTTGTCAGGTATTCCTGGAAGGAATACCTCAATCAACATATAATCATCAGGGTGCACAGTCATACACTGTGCACTGTCCATTATGGCATCATAGTACCCTTGTATGCCTACATGAGAATCATATCATACTCATTTTAGTTCTTCATGAGCATCATGCATTACAGTGGGTAGAACAAAGCAGTCATACAAGGCACAGACTACTTCTTCAAAAGTCCAATCAAGCTTTGTTCAATTGACATTGATGACATGTTATATAAACATCATCTTAGCTTTGCCAGCTAAGTGATAAGATAACATCAATAATTATAGGCAGTCCCTGCCTTAGTCTAGACCACCCATGCCTTTCAAGGAAAGGTTAACACAGATCATGGAGACAAAGTTCTCCAGATCATTGAATTTGGAACTCCTTTTATAAGGCTCAATAGCCTTGTCACTCAGGAGTTTGTTGTTCAATGGTTTGAAGTCCATCAGAAAATCAAACAGTTGTGAGAGATACTCTTGCACAATCAAGCATAGTCTTTCATGCATCAAGGAGTTATATGCCTTGATCATGTCAGCTACTCCATACAATGTCACTTGAGCAGGTGGTTTGCTAATAAGGGAGTATTCCTATTTCTTCCTACTTAGATTAGGATTGACAGGTGTAAATATGAGCAGATCAGATCTTGCTTGACTTTTAGCAGGTATGACTGGTGGAAGTCTGTTCACCAGCAATTGCCATGCTGGAGTGGCTGACATGCATATAGGTGTCTTACCTTTTGGGTCAGTGGCTTGGGTGGACTCAGAGTCATATCCAGTCTGCTGATATAGTTTAGTACCATCAAATTCAATCCCTTGGTCAGGGATTGATGAGCTTCCTTTCATGCATATATCCTCATTATGCCTGCATTGATAACCCACTCTGTCATCGAACTCATGTCTGTACTCACAACAATGAGCTACATTGACATATGGGTTAAGAGATATAAGGAGGATTATGCAAGGTCAACTATTTTCCTCACATAATTCTTTATCTAAGTTATCAGTGTCTTCAAGGGTGAATCTAGCAGAGTGCTTAGTAGTACTCTGTGGGGGATTGTTGGTAGGAGCAGAGAGATTAGACAGCCAGTTGGCCTTGCTGTTATAAGGCATGAGGGTGTCATTTATAATGACAAGTATTTGTTTTTGAGCAAGTAGTCAGTCATGATATTGTTCAGAAGATTCATCTTCTGAATGCCCTTAGAAGAGCTCTTTCAATGCTCTTCCATCAAATGTCTCTTTTTTTGCTGTTGAATTTGAAGTTTTAACAGCAGGTACTCAAGCACACAGAGTTTCTTCTGTGTGATTGCTTTCTTGGTCCTCAGTTGGTAGATTGTCCTTGAATATAAATTTGAGGGCTCCTGAGTCCCCTTGTAGTGTGTAGTTTGGCAAAAACTGAACTTCCTGTGCAGTTAGCATGTACTCATGAAATCTGTGAGTAGGCATCCTATGGTACACCTCATTCATATGTAGGTGTAAGTAGTTGCAATTCAGAGACATAGACTTCTCATACATTAAAGTATGAGCTGATTAGTTTCTGAAGATTATGAATTACTGTAAATTCATATATAGACTGGTTCATTCTACCTCCAGTCTCCATAGTCTCTCTGCAGATCTCAGCAGTGAGCTCTTCCAAATATGAAACCAAATCCCCTCTCCTGTTAGCAGAGAGTTTGTGTCTAGCAAATACAAAATCTATTTGCTTGTTTAGGCTGTACTACCTATTAGCTAATATAGCTGAATACTCCAAGGGAGTCATCATCTCAGCAAACATGATCACGAGCCTACTGATCTCAGTGGCCTGCTCTGATGGCTGAGAAACATTGTCTCTCAACTCATATGGGATTGATGGACTGGTAATGTTTGCCTGTCCATCTTCATTATCAGATTTCTTGCCCTCAATGGCCTAATCTCCAGATTGGGGCTCATTAGCAGCTGGATTTTTGACTTGTCAATCTCTTTTGGGGGAAATTGACTGTTGACATGTGCTTGGACCAGCTGATGGCTGGTTAGCACTCTTTGACTTTTGAGAAGCCATGCCATCAATAATGCTTCTTTTTTATATATAATATGACATGGGGATTTTACTGCATGTATACAGTCTTGTAGTTCAGGTAAACTAAAAAAATGTAAAGCTGGGCTTTACAGATGGTTGATCTTACTGTGCTCAGACTACAAATAGTTCTTTTTCTTTTTTTTTTTTTTTAAACTCAAAAATTTATTAGATGGTGCACAGTAGCAGTCCATCTCTGGGTTAGTAGCCCAGGATACTGTTACAGGGAAAGCCAAAGACAACTACATAAGAGATAAAACAGCTAGTGAGTCCCAAATGTCCATTGCAGTCAGCTAGATCAAATGTCCCCCTTCTCCATTGGTGACAAGGGCCTGTGTCGATATTTCAGTTTCAGCAGTGATGGCCAAGCACATGCCTATCCTTGTGCTCAGCCTCCACTGTCTTCTGAGAGATCTCCTAGATTGCCTCCTGCAAGTCCAAAGGGGTGGACTTCATAGCCAGCCATCCCCAGTCAAAGCGGTGATGCCAGAATGGGCATTGTTGGTTGGAAGCACTGTAGTCACCTTTGCAGTTCACACAGCATGTGGCATACAGGCATGGGGCTCCCACAGGGGTTGGTTTCTGGGGCAGCTTTACAGAGAGGTTATCCCTGCAGCAGGAAGCATGGTCACAGTGGCCAGCCTCAGTATAAGGACCAGTATACCAGGGGCATCAGGGGGCCTGAGAGCAACAGGTGCAAGTCAAATGTCCCCAGCACCAGCAACACTGACACAATGGGACGCCAGAGTAGGAGCAGACCACATGCACAAAGTATGAGGCTAGGCCAAACTGGAAGAAAGAACCAATCAAGCACTTAGCAGTAGCACCTAACTGGGAATCAAGCATGTCAAACCACACTGTGGCAGTATCAGCATATCAGGAGTTGCACATAACCTGAGGGCTATTTGCAAGAGTGAAAAGGCTAGCTATGTAGGACTTTCCCATGACCACCCAAATGTCATCAGCAGTGACCTGCTGGCTATCTGCCCTAAAGAAGAGGACATCCACAATCTTAAGATAGGACTATGAGCATGGAAGAGCTGCCTCAACTCCACCCTCAGCAAGGGAGAGGAGGCAAGAGACACCAGCCTTTACCAGGTCTATTTCATCCTGGGAAGCAATACAAGACATAAGGAGGGAAATTCCCCCATATGTAAAGTAGCATGAGTCGACCTGGAGGTCACTCTTACCAAGAGAACAATTGGCAGTGCCCACCAAAGCTGGGAACTGCAAGGAGGAGGGGAGGGGGTCAATTTTGACAAGGACCTGCTACTAGGAAGGACTAGAGATGGTAGACTTGATCTTCTACTTAGGAGCAGCAAGTGGGACAGAAGCCTGATACATTGCAATGATGTGCTCAGAGAGAAGGTCTGGGACTGTCTTGGCCAGATTAACCAAAGACATCATGTCATGAACAGTATCAGCATAGCTACACTTGACACTGGAGGGGGAAGCAGGATGCCAGACAGACTGAGTGGGCTAGGAAGGAGGAGCAGGCCTGGAAGCTGGGAGAGGATGGACAGTAGCCTCAGAAGAAGGACCATATGCTGATGCTGATACAGAAGGGGGAGGAGCAGCTGAGTTAGCTGTTCCATGGATCAGAGGGAGATGCTGTGGGGCATCATGAGGCAGCATATCACATAAGGCCAAAACCAAGGTAGGCATATTGGGAGAGTTGTCAAAGGGCAAAACATGCCCCTAAGCAGCAAATACATGCCCTGCCATAACAGACAAGACATACACAAAGTGCATAAGGTCCCATGGGTTAAACCAAGGCTTACCAGCCAAGGCTACAAGTGAGTCGTTGAGAGAAGTGACCTTGTCCACCAAACCAGTAGAAGAACTAGCAGACAGCCAGGAGACAGAGGACAGTGGGTGGAGATGAGGAGCAAAAGTACTCACCCCAGGAGAAAGATCACCAGTAACTGGGGAAGGAGAGACTGGGGGAGCAGAAGTGGACAGGTGTGATGCAAAAGGTGCCAGATAAGTGGGAGGAGGCGTGAGCTCAGCAGCTACTAAGCTACACTTCTTCTTGCCTTTACCCTTACAAGGGACAGGTATAACAGGATCAGGTGGCCCAGCAGGGAGGACCGATGCATGAGGAGTAGAGAGGCCTGCCATCTCAGCATTACTTCCCTGTGACAGAGTAGGGCTCAATATTTCAGCCTCTGACTCAACTTTGACATCCTTATCCCAAGGATGGCTCTTCAAACCATGTATATACACTGATTTATCATTGGACATAGCAAATACAGAAGCATGGCCAACACCTAGATGATGGTAGTACATGGGAAAGAAGAGATGGACTACAAATAGTTCAGACCCATTGATATTGGAAGACTATGTAGTATAAGTAGTGTAAGATCAGTTGCTTATAAAGCAACTGATGTGAGTACATATACTTTTATGATTACATAATAGTGATAGTGTGTTCATACCACAAAGACAAACATGTAGAGATAATTATAGTAAGGGTGTGGCCCTTATATGAGCCTTGTCTTTGCCCTTGTCTTTATTTAGGGCTGTTCTACTCTCTGATATGGGTGGCATGAATTTTTTTTGGACTCTGTGGAGGATTCATGTTTATCCTCTGTGGCTGCAACTGTTGTGTCAAGGGTGCTGGCACACCCTCAAAAGTATTCATAGATAACAGTGTTGGGACAGTGTTTATGTATTAATAGTATAACAGTTTGCAATCCTATCTTAAGATTGTTGATGTTCCTTATTTCCAACTGGGTACCACTGATTCTGTGGACTCAGACTACATGAAAGGCATCATGGCCAAGTCACACATGGCCCCCTTCTTCATTCTCACCAACCTCCTCATGTTATGTGCAACTCTGCACACTTGGACTTGGCTATGGTCTGGTTTGACATTGTCAACTCTCAGTCAGGCACTTCTGCTAAGCACCTGATTAACTTCTCTTTTCAATTTGGCCCAGCTTCCTGCCCTGTGCAGATGGCCCAGTCTCATGCTAGTGTCCCAGTTTGTCAGCATTGTTGGTGCTAGGGCCACTCTACTTGCTCCTGTCACTCACAGGCATCTCATTGCCCACAGTGTGCTGGCCCTCACTTAGAGGCCAACCATTGCCTTCTCACTGGTTGTTGTTGTGGCAATCCCATAGCCAACCCCTCTGTGCCAGCAACCATGGAGGGAGCCCCATGCCCTCACACTGCTCACTGTGTGAACTGTAGTGGCAATCACAGTGGAAGCAACTGAAAGTGCCTATACTGGCAGCACCACTTTGACTGGGACTGGTTGGCTCATAGGGCTAATCAGGACTGGGAAGGGTGGATAGCTGCATCAGATGTGACTTCCAAGAGGCAGAAGGATAAGTGTCAGGATAGGGTGGCTTTCTGGCATAGACACAATCACTAGGCACCTCCTGATTGCATTTGTGAGATCAAGTACCTGTCATTTGGCTTGTGGCTAGAGGGTGGGGAAATCAGAATTGAGTTAGTATGGATATCTGCAGGTTCAGCTATAGCCTTGTAGTATGTAGTATCACTTGTTACATGTATTTATTGTAGTTCTGGGCATCTATAACC